>PVIU01010821.1:0-67996 GCA_004026605.1 Ondatra zibethicus | reverse complement strand
CAAATAAAGCTGCTATGAACATAGTTGAGCACATGTCCTTGTGGCACGATTGAGCATCTTTTGGATATATACCCAAAAGTGCTATTACTGGGTCTTGAGGAAGGTTGTTTCCTAATTTTCTGAGAAATCGCCACACTGACATCCATAGGGGTTGTACCAGCTTGCATTCCCACCAGCAATGCAGAAGTGTTCCCTTTTCCCCACAGCCTCTCCAGCATAAGTTGTCATCAGTGTTTTTGATCTTGGCCATTCTTACAGGTATAAGATGGAATCTCAGAGTTGTTTTGATTTGCATTTCTCTGATGCCTAAGGATGTTGAACATTTCCTTAAGTGTCTTTCAGCCATTTTAGATTCCTCTGTTGAGAGTTCTCTGTTTAGGTCTGTGCTCCATTTTTTTATTGGATTATGTGTTCTTTTGGTGTCCAATTTCTTGAGTTCCTTGTATATTTTGGAGATCAGACCTCTGTCTGATGTGGGGTTAGTGAAGAACTTTTCCCATTCTGTAGGCTGTCGTTTTATCTTGTTGACCGTGTCCTTTGCTTTACAGAAGCTTTTCAGTTTCAGGAGGTCCCATTTATTAATTGTTTCTCTCAGTGTCTGTGCTGCTGGGGTTCTATTTAGGAAGTGGTCCTAAATAGAGTAAACAATGCCTTACAGCTAATCACCAGGCGGGGCAGAGGGAGCACAAAAACAAACAAAATGTTTTAGCTGGCTGACCAGAAACTGTCCTCAAGTAACCCCAGGAGCAGGGGGCAAACCCGGGCCCTACAGTTATTATGAAAAGTATCCCATGAATAGATATAAAAATTGTTAATGGAAAAAAATTTTAAATAGTGTGGGAAGCAGATAAGGTGGTGTGCACAGTGTCGTGGAGGTGCAGGTAAGAAGAGCTCTGAGAAACTGAGATCGCCCAGCACTTTGATGCTGCATCTCTCAGGGGTTTAGGCTGTCTGCTTTTCCTTCCATGTGCTCGGCCCAATAGTCATGGATTCTTGATGTTGTTGTTATTTGGGGGTATATTTGTATTGTTGTTTTATTTCTTTGGTTATATTCAAGTTCTTGACTCATACAGGAATTTCTTATCCTTCTCCTGCCTCCTCTTCTTTTCCTGGGATCCACTGTCAGTTTAGTGGGCTCACCAACCACGTGGTTCTGAGCTGTTCCCAGTGACCAACATCAACCTCAAAAGAAAGGTCCAACCCAGCACTCCACCAACTAAATAAGTATCCAGAAGTACTTATTCTTTAAAAGATAATTTATTATTACTATGGTGTGTGGGTGTGTGTGTGCTATACAGGTACCATAATGAGTGTGTAATAAGCAGAGGATAAATTTGTAGAGTTGGTTTTTTCTCCTATCACCTTTATGTGGGTTCTGAGAATTAAGCTCAAGTCATCAAGCTTGTGCAATAGCTTCCCCTGCTGAGCCGTACTGTCTGCCTATGTATTAGCCTTTATCCACAATGTCACTGATTTGGGGATAACTGAATATCCATATGGGAAAGCATGAAGTTCAGTTGCGGCTGCAGGAGCATGTGAAGTAGACTGTTCAAATCAAAGCAGCCTAGGAACAAAGGCCCAGAAAGGATGTAGACAGGAATAATATACCTCCAAGAATTCGTACGCAGCTAGGCTCTACTTCCCAGTTTCTGGAAGCTCACAAAATAGTGCCACTATTTGGGTCGCAACCCCACTGGAGGCATTACACATTCAAACTGCAGGGTGCAGTGTCCTGAATTCTAAGGATAGACATTTGTGATGTCCTCTCTTCCCTCATGTCCACAAAGCTGAGCTGACTTCCAAAAGTGGTCCTCAGGAAAAGATAGGACATACCTTGCAAATGGTCAAATCAAAGATGTGAATGGAGTCGGGATAAAGAACTCTGCTCAGGGCAGAAATAAGCAGGTGCTTCCCACCCATTCTCCCATTGAAAAGTCCTCAGCATCTGGGCTTCCTCAAAGCTGGTTGCCTACTTTCTTCAACTCTAAACTTAAATAATCTGCCATTTCCACCCACTTCTGTCCCCTAGGTTTTCAATAGACAGAACCATTAGTAGACCTATCAGGTTCCTATTGTGTCCCAAATTGTTGCTAAAAGAACTTCTTAGGCAAAGCGGGTAAAGCAATACAGAGTATTTCCCACAGCCTGGAGTGACAAACTTCTCAAGTTTCACTAGAGTGGTCATTCAACACATTCCTGTGGAGGACTTCAGAGTCTAGGACTTAATCACTCTTGGAATTTCACAGAGTTCGCAGTGCTTTCTCAAGAAAAGCGCAGAGTGAGCCTTTGAAGACACCCGGACATGGCTAATATTGGGTGACATCAGGGTTCAGAGGACACTCTGAAGGGGTTCCAGGTTCTTCTTTATTCAAAACAGCGAATTAATGAGACACAACTTTGGAAGAGTCCAGGACAGGAAAATATTTACATCTTCTATATTTATATCTAATCTGTATCTATATATTTAATTAGGAAAAGATCAACTTCCAAGAGAGTAAGCAGGTCAGAAGAGAGGTCACATGATCATTCTGCCCAAAAGGATCAGGGCCTTTGTGTCTCGCAGCACTGGCTTTTGTCTCATTTGTGTAGTATGAGCTTATTTTATTCGGTGTGTATATGTACCTGTGTGTGCAGTGCTCATGTGTGGAGAATATGTATGCTCATTCATGTAAGTCCAGAGATCAACCTATGATGCCTGTCCTTGTCATGGTACCCTTTGTCTTTGTTCTTGAGATGGTGGTCTCTCCCTGGCCTTGAACTTGGGGATTAGATCAAACTGACCAGGGATGCCCCTGTCTCCACCTCTCCATTCTTGAGATTACAATCACAAGCTACTCCACCATTATTTATCCTAATGGGGTCCTGAATATAACTCTGTTCCTCATATTTGTCTGGCAAATACTTTGCCAACTAAGCCATTTCCCCAACCTTGTCATTTTTTCTATACATGGTAAAACTGCTGCAAGCAGAAGATAGAACTGAGGCATTTTCTCTCTCTAGTCCTGGGGGAAAATATAAATAAACTGTTTCTTTTTATCAGTTTTCTAATGGTCTGTCCTGTCTCTTTAAGAGATAAGCCCCGCCCACTCCCCCACTGTCGAGGCAGGTGGAGCTTCCTTCTGCTTCCAAGTCTGAGCCCCTTCTTTTCCATCTCTCTCCCAGACAGGCAGCTTCTGCCTCGCTCCCTTCTTCCCACTTCCCTTACCCTCTCCTCTCTATTTCTCTCTCTCTTTGCCTGTCTCTGCTCTTCCCCCATTCCCTCTTTTCCTTCCCCTCGATAACCCACTAAATAAATATCCAGCCTCACTCTGCATGGTGTGCCTATTCCATGTCTCTGTCTCTTGCCTGCCAAGTGGCTCCCTGCCGGTATCTGGCTTCCTTAAGGGACCCGCAGCATGGCTCCTTGGGAGACTGGCTGCCAATGGCCCTTCCTGGGATCCGCTGTCCCTCAGGGCTCCCTGCCTGGGACTGGCTGCCTTCGTGGCCTGCAGTGGTCTTGTGCCTGCTGCCCACTGCTGCTACTCGGGGAACAGCGCCATTTTTTACTTAAACCATAACAAGTTTCAATCTCCTGGGTTTTTTTTTTTTGGTTTGTTTGTTTGTTTTTGGTAGAGCAATGAACAATGGACCTGAGATCACATTTATAATCATGAACAGTGACTTCCAATGACAAATATTCCTATTCAGACTGTGCACATTGCTGGAACTCTGCAGGGCTTAGCTGGGCTCTGCTCAACAAAGCTCCATGTACTTCCTCCTTCCACAGTGCAGGGTGGAGGAGCAGGTCCTCTCTGAGGTGCTCTGTCTTCACTGTGGAGGCCCAGAACAACAGAACAATCCCTGACCTGCGGTACATGAGTGACTTACACTCGTGACATCCCTTGGCATCTGCTTTCCAGGTTCTCTCAGACAACCTCTTATTATACCAAGAAAGCAACACTAGAAGCTGCGCATGGTGGCACACAACCTTAATTTCAGCACTCTGGAGGCAGAGACAGGCAGATCTCTGTGAGTTCAAGGCCAGCTGGGTCCAGACAGAGAGTTCCAGGACAGCCAGGACTGCATAGAGAAATCCTATGCCAAAATAAAGAAATAAATGAATGAATGAATGAATGAATAAATAAATAAATAACAGCAGGCACCAGATCTTGCAATGTGTGTTACTTCTGAAAAACTTTAACTTCAAATTTTGTTTTATTAAATAAAAAAATTGTAAAAACATGCCGGGTGGTGGTGGCACACACCTTTAATCCCAGCACTCAGGAGGAAGAGGCAGGAGGATCTCTGTGAGTTCGAGGCCAGCCTGGTCTACAAGAGCTAGTTCCAGGACAGCCTCTAAAGCTACAGAGAAACCCTGTCTCGAAAAACCAAAAAAAAAAAAAATTGTAAAAACACAACTATAAGATTTACAACAAACAGAAAAGTTAAATATAAACTGTTACATGTAAAATAATTATTGTATAATCTGCAGTATCAACACTTAATTCAAAATGCTGATTTATATAGTGGGAATAGGGGGAATATTAATCTTAAGGAGTAAAAAAATTATTTCAGCTGAATATATAAAAAAGTTAAGAATAGCTTTAAAGCAAAGAGAATTTTTAAGTCATCAGTTCAGTTCAGCTCTTGCAAGGCTGAGGTTTATATTCAAGGAGACCTGACATAAAAGATGAACATTTGACATGCTTATTTCAGTCAATTTTCATGAAGGAGGCAGATCTCCTTAATTCCAGAAAAGAAAGTGACTTTAAATGAACGATTATGACACCTTTCTCTAGCCCTTCTGTACAACAGAGTCCCCTGGCTGTAGCCCCGAACACTGTGGATCACGAAAAACTGCGGAGCAGCCTCAGCAGTCACTAGAGTAAGCGCGCATGCAGGATTTCCACTCCATCTTCTTCCTAAAGAGAGGCACGTGCTGTGGAGAGAAGGCAATGGCTTGGCCTCTGGAAATACAGTCTGTGTATTTACAGGTAAACATTCCACAGTCGCCCTCATTCTGCTGCGGAGGGATCTCCTCTGCTGTCAGGCTGTATTGCTTCCGCTCCGAATGCTTCCGATCAATAATCCCTCGGGCTTTGCTCTCATCCTGCAGATAATGGAGAATCATCTCAAGGATATCTGGTCTTTTCTGCCCCTTTTTCTTAGGTCTATTGCCACCAGGCTCCAGTGCACACCCAGGTGAACTGGCACCAGAATAAGTTCCTTTGCAAAGAGGCTTACTGCATGGGTCTATCTTTTGACTGACCTGTGGCCCCCATACTTTAATTTTGTGTAAAAGATGGTATTAAATACATGAACTGATGGGTGTCCTTGATTTTGGTTGCTTTCAATGAGAAGATTCATGTAAAAATTGATGACATTGCTGTTGAGCCACTGAGCCTCCTGTAGTGCCTGCATGTCTCTCTTCAAGTGATTTGCAGTTTGAAGGCGCAACTCAAGATCTCATCTTGTGGCCCTGGGCCTAGCGTACTATTGATTTTTTTCTATGTCTGTGGTGTCCAGGCCTCGGCCCTTCACTTGGTATGCAAGAGCCTTTTCCCTGGCCTCAGGTATTGGTATTTTGTTGTTGAGAATGCCATTCCTGACACTGTCTATGCAGATTTGGACCTGGGCCCCTCCCAGAAAGTCAGGCTGGGGGTGGTGTCCCCTACTGTCATCTTTGAGGTTTGTTCCAACTATCTCTGTCTCAGAAACCTTCTCCTCTGAACACCTCTTCTCACTTTTGACTGGTGACAGGTCTTCTCTCAGGACAGCACAGGCAATTTGTGCAGGTCCAAACTGAATTGGTTCAGATCTGTCAATCTGTCCTTACACACAGCCCTTTTTCTTTTCCCTTCGAGGTGCCCACAGGGCTTGTGTAAGCCCTGTGAGGTTCAGAGCTCACATGATCACTGGGTTGAAGGTGCTCCAACAGCCTCCGGTACTTTCCATTGTGATGTTTCTGAAAACCTTCCTCTATGTTGCAGTAGGGGTGCTTGCGACCCTCGCCACCATCCACGGACTTCACCTTAGTCCCAGCCTCCTCCTGTGAGCCTTTGGTGCAGTCTCAGGGCTTTAGCTGTAACCATGCCTTCTTCCTGGGGTTTCCGGACCTGACCCTTGCTGGGTTCTTCACACCCAGCATCAGTCTCACCCTGTCCCTGTTTCACCCTCTTTTGAGGCTCGGCTGGTTCTTGAGTCTGCAGAAACTACTCGGATTGCCTTTGCTCAGGCGTCTGCTGTCTGCTGTGGTACAGCCGTCTGATTTCCAAGTCAAAGTGCAGGTCGGTCAGACTCTCAGTGGGTGCTCTTGGATTGTCTTCTTGAAGGCTGAAAGATTACTTAGTCCACGCAGAAGAGTTGTAGCCACACTGGACATGTTGGTCAGACACCACAAGGTGAAGAGCTCAGATTTCCTCTTTCTCAGAGGAGGTCACCATTAGTATTGGGGTTGATCAGAATGTGAAGTCAGATAGAGGTGACATTATCAAAGAGTACTTTTCACTGGGTCAATGACTCAATCTAATGTTGTCTTTAAGGTGGCAGTTCACCAGTACCACTGTGGGAAACTCCGAAGAGTTCAGGCTTTTTCCTGTGGAGGGCTGCTGGAGGGGGCGGAATAGGGGTAGGTTAAGCACGAGTAAATGAAGCATGATTAATAAAAACTCAGAGAGAGAAATCGGGGTTCAGCCTGAAGATCCAAAAAGCAAAACAGCCAACCACTGGCTCTTACCTTGACCTCAGTCTGAAATGGTGATCCTGCCTCCAGGAATCTCAGAATGAGACTGTGTGTTGAGAGCTGTTTCCTCCCATTTTATAATCCTCTCTAGGGTTGGGATTAAAGACGTCCACCACAGTGATTAAAGGCATGCACTGCCCGGTTACTATGGCAACTACTGTGGTTACTGGGATTAAAGGTGTGTGTTACCAAACCTGGTCTATAAGGCTAACCAGAAGGACTGTTTTACTCTCAGATCTTCAGGCAGTCTTTATTTATTAAAATACAATTGAAATGCCACTCCATTTCCCCTTTTAGTCTAAAAAAAGAAGGCTATAACTAATATAAGAAAACTATATACAATAAGTACAATGACTATATACAATATAAACAGGCAATAAGTACATCAGCAATGTCTAGTCCCTTTGCACTTGACAAATTCAGAGAAAATATTTCATATCTATCCTATCTTAGTGAGTCCAAAGTCTTATACCTAACTTACTTTCTATCATAACTTGCTTTCTGTGTCTGGTAAATTATAACTATAGCTATATAATCTTCAACTCCCTCAGAGACCCAAGAAGTAAATAATATTAACTGAGTAAGCAGGAAGTACAAGCAAACGACTTCCAAAACATGTGAGTAATGACAGAAATAGCTGCCTGCCTGGACAGTCACCCAAAGTTCCTCTGCAACATTGGGGCATCCATCTTCAGCCTACAGGCCTAGCATATCTGACAGACTTTTCTGTGAAGCAGGATATTTTGTGTCCTGCTTGTCTAATTAGGGCAGCATGTCAGCAGTCGAGGCAGGGGCATTCTCTTGCCCAGTGGCTTAGTTTTGCCACAAAGAAAGTAAACTCCCTGTGGAGTTTCTTCCATGTCCATTATCTTCTCTAAAGTAGATTGGTGCTGCCAGGAGCAGATGTGTCTCATTGTCATAAAAAAGAAAAACGTAGGCTATTGAAACATCTTGAATGCCATATTCTGTAGCTCTCTGAAGTGTTTGAAGATGACCTATCTATCTAAATTATATCTTTGTTTGACCTTGAAAACCTTCCTAATGTGACACAACTCGGAAACCTTGAAAATTGTACTCTGCCAACTAGCCAATCAGCTTGGACCCAGGCCTTGGCAGTGCAGTCAAGATGGCAAGCCCAGTCTGAGGCTTTCCCTGAGAGTTGCCCTAGCTAGTCTTCGAGGTTGGTTCTTTTTCTGGTGTGATGTCATTTGACAGATCAAGATTCAACATTTGTTTGTTAGATGTGGGTGGATGCTATGCCCACCACTGGCCATGTTTAGGGTCTTGAAGCATGCCCTATAAAGCAGCACCTTCTCACAGTCTCACAGGTTCCAATAGCCAAGCAATCTCATGGCCAAATTGGAACTCAGAAGTCTTCAAGGAAGTGCATGTTAAAATTAAAAGAAGGCTGTTGATCAAGATACATTCTAGGTGTATGTATGAAATTGTCGAGGAATAAAAATACTTTAAAATTTATACATTTGTTTAGTTGATTTTCATTTGTTTTGTTTTTGTGACAGGGTCTTGCTATGTAAACCAACCTGGCCTCGAACTCACAAAGATCAGCCTGCCTCTGCCTCCTGAAGGCTAAGGGTCAAGGTCATTTTTTTCTTAGATTTTTTTTTTATCTTAGATTCTTCATGTTGGTAAAAATGTAAAGTCCAATTTGCATTGCAGGAGAATGAATGTCTTCATGCACTTCTGTGGAATGTGAAGGGGCAGATCCATGCTGCAGAGCAGTCCAGGACATGCAAAGAAGGGAATGTGCCAGGTTCCCTGCAATCCACAGCACAGCTTCCCTTAGGGGAAGAAACATGGCTGCAGTGAGGCTCATCTACCCGGACGGTTGTTAACTCAACCTCCCATCAGAAAGTCTTCCACATGTCCATGAGGAGGCAAAATAAAAAGCATCCACAGCAACATTGTGTGCAATAGCAAAACTGGAAGACTTTAATGTCACCCAGTAAGACAGAGAATGAGATGATATTGCTGTTAGTAGAAACTGACCACCCTCCCAGCCTCCAGGCACACCGCAATAGTGTTGTCCGTGGCAGCAAAAATGACCTTGACCTTTAGCCTTCAGGAGGCAGAGGCAGGCTGATCTTTGTGAGTTCGAGGCCAGGTTGGTTTACATAGCAAGACCCTGTCACAAAAACAAAACAAATGAAAATCAACTAAACAAATGTATAAATTTTAAAGTATTTTTATTCCTCCACAATTTCATACATACACCTAGAATGTATCTTGATCAACATCTGTTTTCTCTCCCCCAACTCACCACTTCTTTCATGTCCCCTCCTCACCAAGCACAATTATGCTCCCTGCTGATCACTACTGCTGTTGGTCATTTTTACTCTTTGGGGGGTCTGCCACTCAGCTCCCAAATAAATCACACGGAAACTTACTCTTTCTTATAAATGCTGGGCCTTAGCTTGGCTTGTTTCTAGCCAACTTTTCTTAAATCATCCCATCTACTTCTTGCCTCTGGGCTTTTTCCTTTTCTTATTTCTGTATATCTTACGTTCTGTGGCTGGCGGTGTGGCTGGGTGATGCCCCTAGCATCCTCCTTTCCTTGTTCTATTGCTCCTTCATTGTTCTCTCCATGTTCTTTCTCTCTCCTCTCTCTCTCTCCCCAGATTTCTCCTATTTACCCTCTCTACCTGCCAGCCCCGCCTATCCTTTCTCCTGCCTTGCTATTGGCCGTTCAGATCTTTATTAGATCATCAGGTGTTTTAGACAGGCAAAGAATCACAGCTTCACAGAGGTAAACAAATGCAACATAAAAGAATGCAACCCATCTTTGCATCATTAGACAAATGTTTCACAGCATAAATAAATGTAACACATCTTAAAATAATATTCTACAACAAATTACTGCCACTGTGGGTCCATGGATGCCATAGTGATGTCTGGAAGACAGCGTCTCATAGCACTTCTCCCAATCTCTGGCTTTCGCATTCTTTCCTTCTGCTCTTCTGTGCTGTTTCCTGAGCCTTGGCAGTGTGTGTGTGTGTCTGAGAGAGAGAGAAAGAGAGAGTGTATGTATGTGTGTGTATGTGTATGTATGTATGTATGTGTATGTGTTTGTATGTGTGTGTATGTCTCTGTGTGTAGAGTTTGTGTGTGAGTATATGTATGTCTGTATGTGTATGTGTGTGTTTGTATGTGTGTATGTATGTGTGTGTATGTCTCCGTGTGTAGAGTGTGTATGAGTATATATATGTCTGTATGTGTGTGTGTGCATGTCTCTGTATGTGTGTATGTCTGTGTGTACAGTGTGTGTGTGAGTGTATGTTTGTCTGTATGTGTATGTGTGTTTGTTTGTATGTGTGTTTGTATGTGTGTAGAGTGTGTGTGAGTGTATGTTTGTCTGTATGTGTGTCTGTTTGTATGTATTTGTGCATGTAGAGTGTGTGTGAGTGTATGTATGTCTTTTTGTGTATGTGTTTGTATGAGTATGTGTGTGTGTGTATGTCTCTGTGTGTAGAGTATGTGTGTGAGTGTTTGTATGTCTGTATATGTGTGTGTGTATGTATGTGTGTGTGTTTGTGTGTATGAGTGTGTGTATATATGTGTGTGTGTGTGTGGCATGACATAGATGCCCCATTTAGGACTTGCAGTCCCTCAGTCTCAGCATTTTGACCATTCATGAGTCTCTACATTGTGCTGCCTGCTGCGGAGAGAAGCTTCCCTGGCCTGGATGGAGAGTGGTCCAGATTTACAGAGTGACATTCTGGCTGGCTGCGTTGATCTCGCTGGCTCCATGCGCTGCTGTGTGGGAGGCGTGGGTGGGAGCTGTTGGCCTGTCACCTCAGGGTTCTTGGGGTTTGGAGTGTGGAGAGGGAGGTTGAGCCCTTCCCTGGCAGTTCTCTGAACCCCACCGCGGCCTCTGTCTTGGAGAGTGACACTCTGGTGAAGCTCCAGTTCCGCAAAGGAGAGGCCTGGCTGGTGTTTCTCGAAATCTCTGTCAGTTCGATGGCTTTCAGAAGCACTAAAACACCCTTGTCACTATCCATCCCATCTTTTGGGATTGAGAAATAAGAATCTTCCTCATGCTCAGTAACGGAATTGAAAACACAGACTGTATGGTGTTCTGAGCACATGATTAAATTGTTAAACAGCAAAATTAAAGGGCAAAACTGAGTTCCCATGAGGACAAACTGGTGAGCAATGCTGTTTTGTGTTTCTCTTCTGATTTGGCCGAGGAGAAATTCTTGAAGGACAATAAGATGCTCACTGCCTGATATTAGAAAACACCAATTCCAAATACTTTCATCATTACCAACACATTCCTCATCTGTGTATTTGCGCTTGCTAAAACAATTTACCAAAATGCTCAGAGCTTTGTTTAGGTAATTGTAAATGATGGCTGTGGGCCTTAGCTTTTCTACCACTGTGATAAAGCAGTGCTCTAAAGAAGTCTGGAGCAGAAAGGGCTTATCTCATCTTACACAGGAGACCGCTGGAGCTCACAGCAGGAGCCCAGAGGCAGGAACTGCTTCCTACTTTGGCCCCTCTGGCTTGCTCAGCTGCTTTGTTTTGCACAGCCCAGGCCCACCTGCCTAGGAATGGCTACACCCACAGTGGGCCGGGCCCTTCTCCCCATTAATTAGCAATCAAGGAGATGCTCTACAGACATGCCCACATGGAGGCAATTCCTTAGCTGGATGTTCCTCTTCCCGGGTGACTTTAACTTGTGTAAAGTTGACAAAAAGTCAACTAGAAGGATGAATATCCAAAGGCCATTAGTGTAGTGATATTTTGTGTTTTAACAAATAAAGCTTGCCTGAAGATCAGAGGGCAGAGCTAAGCCACTAGGGGCCAGGCAGTGGCAGCACACACCTTTAATCTCAGGACTCGGGGTACGGACAGATCTCTGTTAGTTCAAGGCCATCCTGGGCTACACAAAACTGGGATTGAGTCTAAAAGAGAAATGGAACACACACAAAGGTGATCCCGGCACTTGGGATAATATGTCTTTAATCCCAGCACTAGGGAGGTGAAGACAGGAGTTGACATGGCTGGGTGGAGAACGGAACATAAGGCAGGAGGAGACAGGAGCTCAGTGCAGTCTGAGGATAGGATCGCTCTTAGGTCTGAGCATTGGTAGAAGTTAAGAACCCTTTCATGGCTGGTCGTTCTGTTTCTCTGATCCTTTGGCTTTAACTGATAGCTGACTCTGAGTTTTTATTGTAAATACCAATTAGAATTCATGCTACACATTAGTAAGATCTTGTTAGAGTTTGGAGGCAATTTAAATGGTCACTATGTATAGCTTGTACACAAGTTTTTTTTTTTTTTTACATAAATTGCATTCTAGCAAATTAAACCAGGAAATACATAGTTCAATAATTACAATTCAGTATTGGACCTTGGATCCCATTTGTTTCTGTCTTGGCTCAATTATTTTAATATTAAAACTAAATTTCTATATGTAAAAAGTGGTTATTACTAGCAGCATGATTAACTTTAGTAAATTTAATTTTAGCCATTAGTCTTAAGGGCAGTCAGTTTGATAACCAGGTTTTGTTAGGTTGGTGATGTTATTTTGTGTGCATGTCTGCATGTGTGCAGTGTATGCATGCGTGTGCCTGTGGAAGATATCTTCCCCCTTTGCTCTCTACCTTATTTTTTGAGACAGGGTCTCTCACTGAATCTGGATCCTACTTATTGGCTAAGTGTAGCTGACTAGTGAGTCCTGGGATCCCCCAGCCTCTGTCTCCTAAATCTGTGACAACAGGAAATGCTGCCATCACGTCTCTGTGGGTGCTGGGGATTCAAACTCAAGTCCGTGTACAGCAAGCCTTTGATCTATCTCTCACACCCAGCTAAGCAGCTTTAGAGCTTCAGGGCCATTTCTGGGCCTCCCAGTCACCTGGCAGCAATAATGGAGGTTAAAGGAGATGCTTCTGTCTTAGTTACCTTTCTGTTGCAGTGATGAGAAACCATGACTAGGCAACTTATCAAAGACAGAGTTTATTGGCTCATGGTTTCAGAGGGTCAGTCCATAGCCATCATGGTGGGGAGCTGGAGGAGTAGCTGAGCGCTTACATGTCGAGACCACATGTGCAGAGAGCTAACTGGGAATGGCATGGGTTTTGAAACATCAAGCTCCATCCACCGTGACATATATTCTCCAACAAGGTCACACCTCCTAGTCATTTCTAACTGTTCCCCCATCTAGGGATTAAACATTCAAGTATATGAGCCTATGGGGGCCATTCTCATCCATACCACCGCATCTGGCAACATTACTTTCAGGTTTCTGTTGAATAGAACTCACTTTCCTAAAGAAAGTAGAAACTGGTTGCTATTTCCCTCATTTTCATGTTTATCCAGTTAATTAATTCAGAAAGTATTAATTACTTATAACTACATCAGGGCCTGATGTAGGTGATGGGCATATTTTGATGAACAATACTGACAAAAATTCCTGTCCTTAGAAATTTAGATTTAGTCACAGGAAACGGATGATGAAGTAAATGGGGAAATTATACGGTGAGCAGGAAGATGGGAAGAAACATGGAAGGAAAAAGCACGAGAGAAAGAAGCAGAGGGAAGCTCAGCGGTAAAAGCCGCCAAGCTTGCCACCCCAAGCTCCATGCCCCGCCCCCGCGTGGTGGGAGGCGGTTGGCTCCTCCTGTGCACAGTGGATCTCACCCTTTCAGAACTAATGAAGTTGTTGAAAAAGAAGAGATAAGGGGTGTTGCAAGTTCACACCGCAGGAGGGAGAGAAGACGTGGGGGAAAGATCATTCTAATACGTACACACAGCTTGAGTCGGCTTTCCTTCATTTCCAGTTTGCCAATCTCTCCTTTTCCAGTAACTTGCTAACGACGGGAAATTATTCTGGAGTTTTATTACTTTAGAAATGTCAGTGTTAACAATCGGCTGTTTCCTTGGTCTCTTTCTCCATCTTCCTCAGCTCCCTTTGAATGTCTCTGCCACAGTTCCTGGAGGACACGCTCTAAAAGAGGATAGTGTTGAGAAGTCTTCCTAGAGGCGGCAAAGGGAAACCCAGGGGAGGTCGACTGAGGCTAGAGAAACAATTGTGGTATTTGCCCCTTGGGAAAGTCTTGTGTGCCCCAAAGTTTGGTTGATGACGAAGGACTCTTGGATTCACTCACTCACACCACAGGCAATGGGGAGAAAACTCTTGTTAAAAGCTTCAATGAGGGAGCAATTTATTCATCTCTTTCTTTTATTCTATGAAAAGGTTGACATTTATTTATTCGTGTGTGTGTGTGTGTGTATGTGTGTAGACATAAAGGAATAGATTATCTCAGAAACTTGTTCTAGTGTCTGTTTTCATCATATTATTGTGCATGTGTGTATGTGTGTGTGTGTGTATGTGTGCATGTGTGTCATGGTGCACATGAGGGGGTCAGAGGGCAACATTTTAGGAGCTGGTTTTTACTTGTACCCTGTGGGCACCAGGGATCAAACACAGGTTGCTGACTAATGTTCTGTTACTTGCTAAGTCATCTTGCCATACTTTTTATTTTTATTTATTTAAAAAATTTTAAAAAATTAAAGACAGAATCTTGTTATGTAGTTCAGGCTGGCCCCCACTTGGGTCTCCCATGTGCTGAGATTACAAGCTTTTGCCATCCCAATCCCATTTCAATTTAATCACTAAGTAGTAGCAGAAGATAATCAGTTATAAAATCACAAAATGGTTTCAGTATGAGGTTTTAAAAATACTTTATGTGAGCGTGCCTAAGTGTGTATCCTGTGCAGCACATGCAGAACTGCAGAACCAGTGGAGGTCTGAAGAGGGCATCAGATCCCCTGGAAGTGGAGTTCCAAGGAGTTGTGGGTGATCTGCCTTGTGGGTGCTGGGAACTGAACCCCTGTCCTCTGAAAGAGCAGCCAGGGCTCTTATCTACTGAGCCATCTCTCAGCCCCTCCAGTACAAGTTTAAATTCTGTATGCTTCAGGGTATAAAACGTTATAAAACTTGTGCTTTTGTAACCCATGTTTGCTCCAGTTTCCAATTATTTTTGGTGGTAGTGGTGAAGGACAGCAGGTTTGTATTCACAGGGTCAGGCTGTGCCCCAAAGGGTAAGAAGTGTGAACAAACAGGAAGCCTGCCGCCGTTCGCGACCCAGCAGAAGCTGGCAGACGATTACAGCGTCAGATGGAGGAGAATTTATGCCTAATGAGAGGCAGACAGTAATACAAGTTCAAAATAACTTTGTGGCAAGTCATCCAGTCTCGTTGCTCCAGGCCCCTCACCGAAAAGCGAGGACACCACAGGGTTAAAGTGATGATCAATCTGACTAAATTCACAAGGGTATCTACGGTGATGGTATCAAAATTCTTCTGAAGTCTAGTGTGAAGATAAATCTCTGGGACTGGCGAGAAGTCTCACCAGGCAAAAGCACTTGTCAAACAAGCCTGGCAACCCGTGTATGATCCCCAGAACCTGCTTAAAGTCGGAAGGAGAGAACCGACTACACAAAGTTGGTCTCTGACTCCACATGCACGTCACGGAATGAGCGTGCACACACTCCACGATAATTCTTTTTCTTTTCTTTCTTTTTTTTTTAAGAAAAAGATAAATCTCTCATAAATTTGATTTTACCATCAAAACCTGCTCTGGCGAGTTTTATTATCTCGGTCAACCCAGGAAGGTTTATTAAACCCTCATTCTGTGTCTTGGAATTCAATTGATCTTAATCCAGGTCTTGTAAAGGATGGAAAAGATTCCCAACGTCATTAAAACTCTAGTACATCATGCCAGATGGTCAGACTTTTAGGAAGGTTTTTGTGCAGTCTGCAGGACTCTCGGGTCAGGTGGGAAGGCGGGAGGACCTGGGCGCAGCTCCCGAGGATTAGAAGCCGGAACTCCGGCTCCGCCCATTGGTTGGCGTTTAGACCCAAGCCGGGCACTCTGCAGCCAGCGTGGCCGCGCCCTCCCGGAACTGGCTGCGGGCGCGGCGGTGCGAGCGATGGAGGTTCTTCCCGCGGGCGGGACGCAGGACCCGCTGCAAGCCGAGGCGGCGGCGGGGTACCCGGCAGCCGAGGGCGACGAGGAGCCGCAGCCCCACGGCCGCACGAGCCGCACGGCGTCCCTAGTGAGCGGACTGCTCATCGAGCTCTACAGCTGCACCAAGGAGGATGAGGTGGCAGCCGGCGGGGACCGTGCGTCCCGGGGTCGCCCCCCGCGCAGCGACAGCCTGGATAGTTCCACCGAGACCTCGGGTTCCGACGTATTTCTGGGAGGTCGCGGCGTGGGCGACTCCCGAGTGCTGCAGGAGCTGCGGGAGCGGCCGAGCTTGCGGCTCCAGATGCAGTACCTGCGGCAGAAAGGTGAGCGGCGGCGCGGGGACTCCTGCCCATCTGTGCCACTTGCCCACCTGCGCCACCTGCTCTCCTTTCTTCCTAAGTTACCTGCCTACTTTGCGCTGTTTGCGCCCCCAGCCAACCTGCCCTCCTGCGCCACCTGTCTACCTGCGCCATTTGCGCCCCTAGCCCACCTGTGCCAGTTGCGCCACCTGTCCACTTGCACCATTTGCACTCCCTGCCCACCTGCGCCAGTTACCCACCTGGACGCTGGCGCCCTGTCGCACACCCGGAGAGTGTGACTCCTAGGGACCTACAGTCCCACTTTCCTCCCCCTCTGCAGGTGTGGCTCAGAGTGTGGTCGAGTCTCCCCACCTCCCTTACGCCCCTCAGGTGTCCAGGCCCGAGGCGGTCTAGACTCTAACTTCGCCTGAACAGCTGTTAGGACTAGTTTGGAGTTTCTTCCTTGTGCACTAGAAGTTATCTGGAGGACACTGGGAGGAGAGAAACAGACGACTTCCAGGACTTTCCACCCCGCCCCTTCCCTAGCCACCCACTCGGATAGGGTTTAACTAGGGAGGCAGAATAATTCGATAATGCAGTTTTGCAGCAGGTTTAATCTGGGTCTCTGAAAAAGATTGAGTGGAGAGTCTGAGTGCTTGGGCTTCACTGTGCATTTAACTGCTGCAACCTTCCACCAGCCTGGAGAGCCGAGAAATGACCTTGGTTTCCTCGGAGCAGAGGCTAATTTGATATTTCTTTTGTTATCAAACTCCGAGGCTCACGTTCTGGTTAGATGATTATTGTTATTCCTCAATAATGATAGCGTATGTTTCAGGCATCAGTAGTAGCTACAGTTGCCTTTGTGCATATTTGCAAAATGTAAGGTGCGGGGAGCAGAGGGCAAGCCACCATCACAGTTTTTGCAAGTATCATCTTTGTGCTAAATGATCCTGGGAGGGATAAAGCAAATTATACAGTGCTCATGCACTGACAATATTCAGTTTAGCTGGTTCCAGAAAGCAAAACAAAACAAAACAAAACAAAAAAAAAAAAAACTAGAAGAACGATAAATCTGTCTGCTTTCTCTTACCTCTGTAAACAGTTTTTAGCTCCCTTTTCTGGCTTCCTGGTCAGGTTCCCCCTCCAGCTGATTATGGTTCTCTGACTGGAGTTGGGTCATTTTATTTTATACAATTATCCGGCTGTGGTAAGTCTATGCCCAAACTCTTGCTACAGGGCAATAGTTCAGACTCCAACAGAATCAGTTCTGAAAATTTTGATTTGATTTCCTTGTTTGAGAGAGCTGTTCACATTTCACTGCCAGGAAACTTTGGTGACTGCTCATTTCCTTTTGGTAGAGGGAAACTGGCAAGCCAAAGTTTGCAGGAGAGGTCGGCAGTTTGCCAGCGGGCGTCACATGCGCCTTTTCACCAAGCACTCTACTAATCACTCACAGGACCTGGAGGAGTCCATTTCTCTCCAGTTTTCATCCCATGGCTTCACCAAGTTGCCCGCGTATCCTTTCTTTCCGTGCAGTTGACTGAGTTGGGTGAACATGACGCCATATTGTCTCTGTTGATAAACAACCCTAGAGCACTGGTTAGACAGCCGGGTGATCCGTGCAGTTGTTCGCTGAAATGATGCTCTTTGGGTCTGATTGTTTTCAGCCTCAGAACCCAGCCATTCCGACGCAAGTCTAGGTATTCTGCTCACTGAGTTTCACACAACGCAGATAACCTTCGCGGTAATTTTCTTCTCTCACTGTTGCGTCAACATAGCGCCTGCCCAGCTAGTGTGTGGGACTGTGCTTTAGGGGGCAGTAAAAGATGGCTTCTGAAGGAAACTGGGCTGTGTGTGGTGAAGGTTTGAACTTTGGAGTTAGATTCCCTAGTTGATATGTTGCTACTGTTTCTAGCTAGCTGTAAGGCTTTGGACCTATGTTAATGTGTGTTAAATGCTCAGGGAATGTTAGAGATAATTCTCATTATAAACCCATTTATCATATAAGGATAAAAATTCCTTAGAGAGGAAATTGGCCAGTTTTCCAGCTGACCAGTTTCCTTTGTTTCTTAGTGAGAAACAGAGTTGACACGGAGACGATTCTGCCTGTATTATGTTTATTTAACCATAGATATTACTGTGGGAGACATTTCTACATGGGGATTGGAACATGCTCCCATAAGTAGTACATAATACAGAGAAATGCAGAGTCATAGATCCCTTAAGAAACACCAAAAATTAGATAGGGGTTTTCATATTCTCTCATTTTGTTGTGAGCATTAGTTTTAAGAATATTAAAATTCTTGTTATTATTAATTATTATTAAGGTTCTTAGTTATTTTAATTTTTTAAGAGTTATTTTATATGTTTGGGTGCTTTGCCTACGTGTCTGTGCACCATCTGTGCGCAGTGCCTGCCAAGGTCGGGAGGAGGTGTCAGACCCTGGAACTGGACTACAGGCAGTTGTTAGCTCCCATGTGTGCTAGGATTTGAACCTTGTCCTTTGGAAGAGTCAGTGATCTTAATTGCTGAGTCATCTCTCCAGCCCAAGATGTAGAGTTATTTGATCCTTTTAGAGGAAATACATTTTCTACCACGTATGGAAAATTACCGAAGTTCTAAAATGAAATTTACTAAGAAGGTTATTAGAAGACTGTAGACTTAAAACTAGCACAACCACATTAATCTACATTACAAAATGTGATGGCGTTATTTGCTTTTAACTGACAGTTGATAAAGCTGTTTGTAGCTGATTTCTATTTTTTGTGGTCTTGGGGTTTGAACAACCAGAACCTTGCACGTGTTAGGCAAGGCCTCTACCACTGAGCCCTCTTTTACCTTTTGTCTGTTTCTGTGTGTATATGCATGTGTGCATGTAGAGGTCAGAGGCCAGTGTACCACCATGACTGTGTTTTTATGTGGGTGCTTGGCTTGGTGAGTTTGCATTGCTGTCTCCACAGCCCTGAGTTCTTGAGACTGGATCTTAGTTGTGCTGTCTGGCTTTGAACTTGGCATCCTCCTGCCTTAGTCTCTTGAGTAGGTAGTGTTTTAGGCCGGCATAAGACTCAATAGCTGTTAATTTGTCAAGCATTGAAAGGTAAATGCGCATCTGGAGCTGGTTCCTGTGGAAGTAGGGGTCTTTGCTTATGTGTTACATGCAGCGACAAGGATGGCATTTATCTTAGAGAATTTGTCTCATGAGTAAAGTGGGAGATGAATGGGTTTCTCACTGGACTGGAATGTCTTGGCTGAATATGTACAAGTTGTCCTAGATGAAAAACTAGAATGAGTGGGTTTAAATGCATTTTCTACATAGATAACTTTTGGCTAGTAGCACACTGGGGGCTTATATCTCTCTCAAGGGATTTATTCTTTCTTTCCTGATAGACTCTAGTGAGCTGAAGACAATCCTTCGTGAGCTGAAGTACAGGATTGGCATCCAGTCGGCAAAGTTACTCCGGCAGCTGAAGCAGAAAGACAGACTTTTGCATAAAGTTCAGAAGAACTGTGACATTGTGACAGCCTGCTTGCAGGCTGTGTCACAGAAGAGAAGTAAGTCCTGGGGTCTGGGGTGTTTGTCCATCCTTTGCCACTTTTGCCTGTAGTGAAGCTGCAGCAGACATTACTTTGCAATATTTTGAAAAGTTCAGGAACCTACCAAATAACACAGCCTCCTAATGAATGCTTTATGCCTAATGTTAAATCCTAGGTTTGTTATTCACCATTTGAGGGGAATAATTGAGAATAGAAAAAAACAGTTCTCTCTGACAATGGTTACTGTTTATGCGACACCATGTGCCTCAACAAGCACCGAATTGATGTAACTTAAAGTTGTGTCCTTGTTTCCTTAATCTCTGAGCTCTAATGAGGACATTAAACAATTGGCCTAGCCAATGAGAGCCGCTTGCAGCCTGTTCTGAAATCTAAGAAGGGCAAAGTATTTGAACAAATGAAGCCTGTGTCTTGTGCTACCCACTTTTAGCTAAGAGCTACCTAGCTTGTTAACTGAACTAAAAATTGTTCAGCTACTGATCTATCTTCATTGTTATTAAAACTTTTCAATTAATTTTGTAATTCTCTGTACAGTTGCATTGTGTTTTATTCTGCTAACATGTCCCTGTTTTTGTTTTGCCTTCTTTGTTGACATGCAGCGTGGCAGAGTGGGGTTCAGGTATGGCAAATGCAGGCACAAGAGTTGCTACCATCAGATGCCTGGGGCAGTTTCTTGGGTGCATGTCAGAGTGGCTTTTTTTTTTTTAAACTTTTGCCTCTGTCATGTTTTATATGTAAACAGATTAAAGGTTTTTTTTTTGTTTTAATTTAAAAATTAAGATGTGTCTGTTTTCATGAAACAGATTCCAGAGCTTAGTTAGTTTCTAATAATAGCGTTATCAGCTTAAAATCCCATCTGATGGTGAGTTTCCTGCCTCTCTTCCATATATTGCTGTTTGCTATTCTCTACTTATTTACAGTTTTGACTGAGAGGTTTCATTTGAAGCAGAATGCTGTTCAGTGATCACAGTGGTCATGAGGGTCCACACCAGGAGGAATGCAGTGGAGCAGGCAAACTTTCCTCTTGTCAGGAGCTTATCTGACGAGCCACAGGAGGGTGACAGAAGTGGGTGTGTGCATGGATCTGCATGCATGTATATCTACGTAGAGTTGGCGTGCATTATACATGATCACTTTTCATTCAAATGTGTTAAGTAAACACGATTTCCCCTCTTTTCTAATAGGAAAGACTGGTTTTGATTTCTTTCTTTCAACTTTGTGTCTATCTACTTAATTATTAGCTTTACTGCAAGAAGTTAAAAGCACAAGCTGGTGAAAGCATGGAGTTCTGATGTGGAGGGAAGACATGGGGAAGGATGGGGCAGACGAGAGGAGCCAGAGCTTGCTGGACTAATGGTAGATTTTAGATGTATTTGATTGACAGAAGGATTGACATTTGTGTTTTTTAGACAATGTGCCCACCAGCACCAAACTCGACTTGTGAGTCTGTGACTGCGTCCTCCTTATATATTTTAAAAATATGTCTCTTAATTCTAGTCATTTTTTTCTTTCATTGTAGAGACTGTGGGGCTGTCTGGAGCCTTTCCCAACAAGCTCAGTTCTTTCCTTGGTAATACAAATACTTTAGAGTTGCAGACTCTACACTCATTGCTACTCTTTCTGCAAAGTCAACCAACAGCAAACATATTGAGAGTTCTTAAAAATTGGGATTCCTGGGGCTGGAGAGATGGCTCAGTGGTTAAGAGCACTGGCTGCTCTTCCAAAGGTCCCGAGTTCAATTCCCAGCAACCACATGGTGGCTCACAACCATCTGTAATGAGATCTGGCTCCCTCTTCTGGCCTGCAGACATACATGGAGGCTGAACACTGTGTACATAATAAATAAATCTTTTTAAAAAAAATTGGGATTCCACTGCCATTCAGAACAACTGCTCCCGCTTTAGTAGCAGCTGGCAACAACATAGTCAAATACAGTGTGTTGACTTGTTTTATTAAATGCAAAAGTTGGGATTGGGGAGATGACTTGGTGGTTTAGAGTGCTTGAATGAGGAGCTGATGAGTTGGATCCCCCAGAACCCAGGTGGAAACAACTGCTTATACTTTACAGTTTCTTACGAAAGTCTCATGGCAACGTCTCAGTTACTGTCCTATGCTGTGAGGAGACAACACGACCAATGCATTTTATAAAAGAAAACATTTGTTTCATTTATTTGGGGGTTTGCGTACAGTTTCAGGGGACTGGCCCATGACTATCATGCATTGGCGGCAGGCAGGCATGGCGATAAAGCAGTAGTTGAGAACTTTCTTCTGGTTCCCGCAGGTGAGAGAGGAGGGAGAGGGAGAAACGTACAGACACAGAGAGAGCCAGAGAGAGACGGGGCCTGCCATGGACTTTTGAGACAAGGTCACACCTTCTAATCCTTAATTGTTTACCACCTGGGAACCAAACACTCAAATATACAAGACCATGAGGACCATTCTCATTCAAGCCACCACAGACAGTGTCTCTTCATTTTAAAACTGGGGCAGGAATAAGAAAAGCATGGTCTGTCAAGTGTGGTGGTATGTCTGTATGCTTAGCCCTCAGGAGACTGAAGCAGGAGGATCAAGATTATGGGATAAGCCTGGGCTCATTACTAGACTCTAGCTTAAAAAAAAAATCAAACAGGAAAGAGGGTCAGGATCAATGTTTGTCTTATAGAAGAATGTGTCTTCTTTCTATATCACCTAAGAGTATCTATTTTAATAAACATTCTAATACTGATTAAAAATACCAGCACAGCTATGATCATTTATTGAGTATGCCTTATGCCCAACTGTTGCCTTATGGTACTTCCCTAAGGCACATTGTATTAGAATATTGAGATTCTGCAAGTTTAACTATTTGCCCAAAGTCACACTACTGAGTGATTGAGAAAAAGTCCACGTTTCCTACCATAAACCACAAGTGCTCTGTTTCTTCCTCTAATTCTATGATATTGTCACAGCATTGCTAAATTCTGTAGTGTGCAGAAAACAAGATACCCTGGTTTATAGCATGCTCTGCTTTAGTACAGCCTGCACAGGAAGGAAATGCTTATCTCGGCTAAATGATTGGATCGTACAAACGTAGTTTGGCGTGTAGGAAAACCCACTTAAAGGCTCTAGGACAATGAAAGGAACCAAAGGAATGTTGGGTCAGGAGGATCAAGAGTTTGAGTTCAGACTGTTATGTAGTGAAACCCTGTCTCAAAAAAAACAACACAAAACTTCCTCTAAACTCTAAACAAGCAAACAAAACAAGCAAAAACCGTGGTGCAGGATCAGTACTTGTCTGATGGAGGAGATATTTCCCTTATATTTATCTAAGGATGTGCTGTTGAGATATTTACATGTTTTGCTTAATCTCCTTTTCCTGAAAGTAGAAGCCATGTTCTTAGCCTCACATGCTCACATGGCTTTATAATCTGCTTTGCAAATGTTAGGTGGAAGACTGCTATAAATCAAGTAATAAAGCATAGCTGTAACTTTAAAGCTGTGTGACAGAAAGCATGAGCAAAATATGAATATATGTGGACATGCCAAAACCTTGCCAACCACACACAGGCTTATCAGAGAGCTGGCAGCCTTGCTTTAATAACGAATCTGCTGTAGCATCCTGAGTCTCATTGTTTCTTATAAATGTCTGCAAGATCCAGACGCCTTGTCAAATAGGTGAGTGTCCTTTGTGTGTGTATGTGCTGGTGCATGTGTGCAGGTGTGCGGTTGTGCATGTGTGCACGTGTGTGTTGTGCACGTGTGTGTGCCTGTATGTGACGGTCAGAGGCCAATCTTTGGGAGATGGTTTTCTCACTCTACTGTATGGGACAAGGGGATTGAATTCAGGTGCATAGGCTTGGAGGCAAGACCTTTATCCTCGGAGCCAGCTCACTAGCTCTAGACACTGTTTTTCATTCTGTAGTTTTGTTTTGTCGTGGTGTTGAAATAGTGAACAGTTTTCTTTCAGTCATGGCTTACACAACTAAAATGGATCTAAATGCCTAAGCAGGCTGGCAGACATCATTAAAAGTCCAGGGACATGTAACAGATACAGCTAACTTGGTCCAGGTGCCTAGACAGAGTCTTTGCAAAGGACAGTCACTGCTTACCAGTTTGTCCTCCAGCCAGCAACCCCATGTGAATGAACGGATTTATTCTCCCAGAGCTTCAGAAAGTCCAAAGTTCACTTGGTCCCTTGGGCCTCCTGCTTGGGAGGAATCAAGAAATAGATTCTTTGTATGTGAGCAAGGGTGAAATTCTGCAGAAGGAGCAGGATCGGGTGGATCTGAAGTGACCGTGGCACCGACAGTCTGCTCAATTTGCTGGTGCAGTGGCTGTGTGTGTTTATTTTGCTGATTACTAATGTAAACCAACACTTTTGCATGATATTATTGGCTGTCCTGGTACCATTTTGTGTGAGGTGCCCATTTTGCTTCATAAACAGTCGGACATTTTCTTACAGTTTTGATGGGGTCATGATGATGTCACATACATGTCTTACAAATGTTTCCCCTATTTATTTATTTTTTGTCTTTTCACTCTTACGAATGTTACCAACTGAGCAACAATGCTAAGTTCTACTGAGTAGATTTCACAGTCACATGATCTGTACATTCAGAGAGTCCCATGCTCACTAGGGCCTCTCCAGTGGTTTAATGCTCTGTGGTTGATGTCTTAAAGTTCTCAGTTTTGAGGGGCAGGTGGTGGCAGGACAAGGTTTGAGGTAAACCAAGGTGGCTTTGACCTCAAGCTCATTATGTAGCTGAAAATGACCTGGGACTTGTTTTAATTTGTTAACTTTTTGAATAATTTAATAATTCTCACAATATATTTTGATCATATTCACCCCTAGTACCGTCTCCTGCCCCCTTCTTCCTACCCTGCCCCCTTATCACAACCAATCACCCTTTTAACCTCATGGTGAGAAAAGAAATTTTGTGTATCACTGAATTTAATTAGTGTTGCTTATGTGAGCATGGGCGTGGGGATTGTTTAGTGCAGCATGGGCAATTTACCGTGACTACGCCACTGAAGAAGGTAGTTCTTCCTCCTCCACCATCCTATGCTAATTGCTCCTTAGTGAGCAGTGGGACCATGCGATCTATCTTCCTCCCCCCCAATCATGACAAGATGTTGAAGGACCCAATCTTCTGTTGATAACTACAGCTGCTGAGTTCATAAATGCCAATGCCACGCCGTGTCTAGAAGACAGCTTTTTACAATCTCCTTCCCATCTTCCAGCCCTTACCTTCCTTCTGTCTCTCATTTCACGGTGTTTTCCTGAACCTTGGAAGGGGTGATGGTGATATTTCGGGATGAGTAACTGTCACTCATTCAACTGTCACGTATTCTCAGAACTCTGACTAGTTATAAGTATCAGTATTGACCTCTTTCCACCGTGAAACCAGGCTTCTCTGACTGACTGACAGCAGCATACTTATAAATATTTAGAAACCAATTTGAGGGCACAAGACCTCAGTTTAGCAAGACAACAGTAGTAGCTTGCCCCCTGCGGTCCATGGAGTAGACCTCAAATACAAACAGAAAACAGTTGGTTATTCCCATAACAGTCATGCCATTATTGCACCATCAAATATTTTACCTGGCAGTTTGACTGTATAGCATGCAGCATCCATAGCAAGGTAAGATTACTGGTGCCTCCCACCCACTGCCCCAAGCAGTTTGTATAATACCTTCTGGAACTCTGAAAGCTAGCCAGCAGGGAGGAAGGTTCCAGATCCCTTCCAACTTGATTTCTCTATATGATCTTGAACTTTTGATCCTCCTGTCTCTACCGCCCAAGTGCTGGGGCACAGGCAGGTACTGTTATACCCAGTTTATGTGGTGTTGCAGAGCAAACTGGGGGTCCATGGATGCTAAACCAACACTCTGCTAACCGAGTGACTTCCCCAGCCCTTAGTGTATGAGAGGAGACTCCATAAATCATGAAGTCAGCTTTGTGTTTAAGGCCGGCGCTTTTTCAGTCCTGAATAAGAAATATTTTCCTACTTGTTCTTTAACCCCAAAACTCAAGACACATCAGATTCCAGAAATTTTGTTTTATTTTGTTATTTTTATACTGTTGTGGCTTGAGCTGAGCCGCGACCCCAGCCTAAAAGCTTTGTTATTTTGTGATTATTCCCTTACCCTGGTCTAAACCCACATGTAGTTTCTTTCTGAAGTCATCTCACTGCATAACAGTTCTGTCACATAACAGCTTTGCCACATAATTCATATTTGTGGGCATAAAATATTAGGAATATTTTGGGGGTGTTTTAGAGGTATAGCTCAGTGGTCAAAACTTGCTCACTCACTCCTCACTCGCTCAGTCAGTCAGTCTCCACTCACCCTCTCTCTCCCTCTCTCATACACACTGGGGTCTGGGCTCCTGGGTGTTCTTCCCTGGGTGAATTCTCTCTCCTAAGAAAGCATGAGTTTTCTTTTCTCTACACTTCTGCTTCATATATATATATTCCCAAGCAACATGTGGTTCTGAAATACTGAGTAGCAATGACAAGCCTGGTTGTGAAAGGCTGGGCAAAGTTTTTGTCTGAGATAAAGCTCCCAGAAGGTAAACCACAAAGCCTCTGGGGCCTGGTCTGCTGTTGGGTTCCTGAGAATTCACATGATGTCCCTTTGTGGGGGTCAGAAGGCAAAGTTAGAAGTGAGTCCTGCAGCTCGGATCAGGCTATCCTTGTAGAGCAGTTACCAAATGATCAGCTGGGCTGGGAGGGGCCTGCTCATTCTTTCCCATTCCTAGCACTTGATAGCTTTGCTTATTAGCTCGTAGCAGTGGGTGTGTGCACACTTCTGTGGGTGGGGACTGAAGAGCCAGCCTTTAGTAGTAGTGCCTTGCCAGACGGACAAAGTAGTTCAGATAGGAATTAGACCTGGGCCTCCATCCTGCAGTGGGCCGCAGTGTGTGTGTGTAAGTCAGTGCAGGGAATTAGACCTGGGCCTCCATCCTGCAGTGGGCTGCAGTGTGTGTGTGTAAGTCACTGCAGGGAACTAGACCTGGGCCTCCATCCTGCAGTGGGCTGCAGTGTGTGTGTAAGTCAGTGCAGGGAATTAGACCTGGGCCTCCATCCTGCAGTGGGCTTCAATGTGTGTGTGTAAGTCAGTACAGGGAATTAGACCTGGGCCTCTGTCCTTCAGTGGGCCGCAGTGTGTGTGTGGAAGTCACTGCAGGGAATTAGACCTGGGCCTCTGTCCTTCAGTGGGCCGCAGTGTGTGTGTAAGTCACTGCAGGGAATTAGACCTGGGCCTCCATCCTGCAGTGGGCTGCAGTGTGTGTGTAAGTCACTGCAGGGAATTAGACCTGGGCCTCCATCCTGCAGTGGGCCGCAGTGTGTGTGTGTAAGTCAGTACAGGGAATTAGACCTGGGCCTCTGTCCTTCAGTGGGCCGCAGTGTGTGTGTGGAAGTCACTGCAGGGAATTAGACCTGGGCCTCTGTCCTTCAGTGGGCCTCAGTGTGTGTGGAAGTCACTGCAGGGAATTAGACCTGGGCCCCCGTCCTTCAGTGGGCCGCAGTGTGTGTGTGGAAGTCACTGCAGCGAATTAGACCTGGGCCCCCGTCCTTCAGTGGGCCACAGTGTATGTGTAAGTCACTGCAGGGAATTAGACCTGGGCCCCCGTCCTTCAGTGGGCCACAGTGTGTGTGTAAGTCACTGCAGGGAATTAGACCTGGGCCTCCATCCTTCAGTGGGCTGCAGTGTGTGTGTGTAAGTTAGTACAGGGAATTAGACCTGGGCCCCCGTCCTTCAGTGGGCCTCAGTGTGTGTGGAAGTCACTGCAGGGAATTAGACCTGGGCCCCCGTCCTTCAGTGGGCCGCAGTGTGTGTGTAAGTCACTGCAGGGAATTAGACCTGGGCCTCTGTCCTTCAGTGGGCCGCAGTGTGTGTGGAAGTCACTGCAGGGAATTAGACCTGGGCCTCCATCCTTCAGTGGGCTGCAGTGTGTGTGTGTAAGTCAGTGCAGTGTTCAGGAAGGAGTCCGTTCTCTCCTTCCACCTTGATGCTGATTTTGGGGGAATCAAACTCAGATCATCAGGCTTGCGTGGCACGTGTCTTACTCACTTTGCCAGCCCAGTGCAATCTCTTCCTTACTCTTATATTATGATAGAGACTAAAGCAGTACCTAGAAAATAGCAGTTGGGAGGCTGCATGTCTTTCTCTGTTGTGATAAACACCCGGCCAAAAGCAACTGGGGAGGAAAGGGTTATGTTACGGCTAATAGACTACATGATCTGGGAAGGAAAGGGTTATGTTATGGTAATAGACTACATGAACTGGGGGGGGAAAGGGTTATGTTACGGCTAATAGACTACACGAACTGGGGGGGAAAGGGTTATGTTATGGTAATAGACTACACGAACTGGGGAGGAAAGGGTTGTGTTATGGTAATAGACTACAGGAACTGGGGAGGAAAGGGTTATGCTATGCTAATAGACTACAGGAATTGTGGAGGAAAGTGTTAGGTTATGCTAATAGACTGCCATAAAGGGAATTCAGGGCAAGAACTGGCACAGATGCCAAGGAGGAGTGCTGCTTACTGGCTTGCACCCCAATATTTTGCTTAGCCTGATTTTTTTGTTGTTATTGTTTTGTTTGTTCCAGACAGGGTCTCACTATGCAGCTCTGGCTGTCCTTGAACTCACTATGTGGCCTCAAAGTTATAGAGATTCGCCTGACTCTGCCTCCTGAGTGCTGGGATTAAAGGCGTGCACCACTATGCCCATCTCAGCCTGCTTTCTTACACAAATCAGGATCACCTGCCCAGAGGTGGGCACCACTCACAGTGAACTTTCTTTCCACATTGATCATTAATCAGGAAAATACCCTTATAGACTTGCCTACCAGCTGGTGCAGGAGAATTGTCTATATTCTGTCAATCATGTTTTAAATAAATGCTGATTGGCCATTAGCCAGGCAGGAAGTATAGGCAGGAAAACCAGACAGGAAATAGAGGTGGGGCAATAAGAACAGGAATATGCTGGGAAGGAGGAAGCCCATTCCTCCGCACTCCTGCCCAGAACACTGAAGAAGCAGGATGTGACCTGCCCCACTGAAAAAGGTACCGAGCCATGTGGCTAACATAGATAAGAATAATGGGTTAATATAAGTTATAAGAGCTAATAAGAAGCCTGAGCTAATGGGCCAATCAGTTTATCATTAATATAGACTCTGTGTAATTTCTTTGGGACTTAATGACTGTGGGAACCAGGCAGGACAGAAACCCCAACAAGCAGGCCCTCATGTTACAGAATGGTGCCCACTTGGACAACTGCATCCACATAAAGCCTGACAGAGATTGGGAAGTAATTCTGGGCAGAAAAAAATAGAGTAAAGCATGTCTTCTTGGTAGCAGCAACTTCTCGGGTCTCCTCTGCTTGCTAGAGGCAAGCAAGCACTCTCATCTAAGAGAGGCTTCCTGACTCAGCTTTAGCTGTAAAGCCTTGCAGCTCTTTTAAGAGGTCCTGCCAAGAAACACTTAAATAGTGTTGATAAAAAAGCTGACTGCATGCTTTTCTGCTTTTAGCCGTAGCAGGAAAAAAGCTGCACCATTTTAAAATGCCGGCTTTCTGGGCCGTCCTGCCAGGACAAACTCTGACTCTCTCAGGTAGGCAGTCCAACTATGGATCATTTGAGTGTTGTTTGTGGACACACTGCTGCAGCTTGCTTGCTGGCAAGGACCTTGAAACGCTGTAGAGTTGTGGCAATAAACATGGCTCTGGCCGGTACCTCAGCCATGAGGCTGGAATCTCATAAAGCTAAGGAATGGGCTGGATCCAGTCATCAAAGCCACGGCTTTTAATCCTACCCATATTGCTTGGTAAATTAAAGGCTCATGTGGTCAGAAAAAGAGAGAGATACAGTAAAGAGAGATTCAAAGACAAAGAAAACCTCTAAATGGTTTACAGTGTGTTAAAAATATATGCAGGCTAAAGGTTAAAGCCGTTAAAATAAAAAAGAAAGAAAGAAAGTAGTTGGGTGTGGTGCTACACACCTTTAATCCCAACACTTGGTAGACAGAGGCAGGCAGACCTCTGTGAGTTCAAAGCATGGTAGCACACATCTTTAATCTCAATGTCTGGGAGGCAGAGATAGACAGATCTCTGTGAGTTCAAGGTGTGGTAGCACACACCTTTAATCCAAGTACTGGGGAGGCAGAGATAGGCAGATCTCTGTGAGTTTGAGGACAGCCTGGTCTACAGAGGGAGTTTCAGGACAAAGATACACAGAGAACCTGTCTCAAAAAGCCAAAAAATAAAAATAAAAGAAATAGAGTTTAAAATAAAGCTGCATAAAGATGGAAAACACACAGAGAATCTGGATACTGTATGTTATTACGCTTTCTTTGAATTGTTTGAATGCCGAGGAAGGAGCAACAGCTGCTAAAAGATATTTGCTTATGAATGCTGCTGAATTAATCCAAGATAGGTATTTTGAAAATACCTTGACTTCAAAATTGAAGTCAAAAGGTATGTTACTTTGGAGAAGAGATTTTGCTTTTGTTTCCACAAGAAATGAGAGGTTGTGGATTCATTCTGAGTTAAGAAAACTCAGGTTTGATCAAGGAAGACCACCTGAGAAATCTCCAGTAGGAACAGATGGCCCAGATGTCTGAGTTCTACATCCAGAATAGATTCAAGATGCTGCCTGAGATGATCAAGCCTCACAGGATACTACAGTCAGGACTTGATCATAACTCTAAATTTTCTTTAGGTCCTCATAAGGTTATCAGTGCCCCCAACCAGCTGGAAGTAGCCTGGAATACTTTGCCCACATTCCCCAAAAATGGACTATGAGTATTTTCCTTTTTTTTTTTTTAAAAAAAGAGGGGGAAGTGGTACCGGAGAATTGTCTATATTCTGTCAATCATGTTTGAAATAAATGATGATTGACCAGGCAGGAAGTATAGGCGGGTCATCCAGACAGGAAGTAGAGGTGGGACGATGAGAACAGGAGAATGCTGGGAAGGAGGAAGCCCATTCCTTCTCACTCCTGCCCAGACCACTGAAGAAGCAGGATGTGACCTGTCCCGCTGAAAAAAGTACCAAGCCATGTGGCTGACATAGATAAGAATAATGGGTTAATATAAGTTATAAGAGCTAATAAGAAGCCTGAGCTAATGAGCCAATCAGTTTATCATTAATGTAGAGTCTGTGTAATTTCTTTGGGACCTAATGACTGTGGGACCTGGTGGGAGAACAGAAACCAACCATGCCCTCATGTTACAACCAGCAATCTGATCGAGACATTTTCTTAACTGAGATTTCTCCTTCCAGATTATTCAAGTTTGTGTCAAATGGACAAAACCCAAAACCAACAAAGCCAACCAGGACACTAGTGATACAATGGGGAAGACCCTTTCAAAGACACTGTAATATTTAGAGTCTTTTCTCAGGGGCCTGGTCACCCTTGCCCACCTGTTTCTACTAACTGCATAGAATTCCAAGGTCAGCAGCATCTTCAAACCCTTCTCTTGGGGCTGGAGAAGTCTCCAGGTTGAAGGTTTGCTATTGTATATCTGCTTCAGTATGCATTTGCTCATTGAGTGCTCTACTTTAGGTTAGGTCTTCTGTCTTAGGGTTTTTATATCTCTGTGAAGGGACACCATGACTTTGGCAACTCTTATAAAGAAGACATTTACTTCTGGCTGACAGTTTCAGAGGTTTAGCCCATTATCATCAGGATGGGGAGCATGGCAGCATGCAGGCAGAGGTGGTAACAGAGCTGAGAGTCCTACATCTTGTAGGCAATAGGAAGTCAACTGAGACACTGGGCGGTATCCTTAGCATAGGAAACCTCATAGTCCACCCCCACAGTGACACACTTCCTCCACACCTCCTAATAGTGCCACACCAATAGGTTATGGGGGCCAATTACATTCAAACCTCCACAGGCCTAGAATAAGAGACAAGATGGAGGATGAGAAGCAAGGGGAAGGGACCAAGGGGAAAAGGGCAGGGATATTTGTCCCAGAGGGACAAATGACTGTCTCTGGGTAGAGAGGAGGGGCAGATGTGGCCCATAGGCAAATGTAAAGGGGGAAACCCCTGTGTTAGGATTAGGTGTTTAATTTGAATTTGGTATGTTAATTAGGTGAGTCAAAGGGGGCTTCTGATTCCTGGACTTCAATACTTTGATAGCTGGACCATGGTAGTCAGCTTCTGAAGGAGGAAGTGGCCAAATAAAGGAATGAAGCTTGGTGGCTAGCTTTAGATAAATGTGATCTAACAGGTGTTTTGTTTTTTTTTCTCATCCGTTCCCTCTAAGGGTGGGAAGGGCAAGGCCTGCCAGAGCCATGTTTGCCATGCTCAGTCTGGCTGGAGTCCCTTCAGGGACTTTACCCTGTCAGCAAGCAAGTAAGCAACTAGATCTGCAGTGGACAGCAGCTAAGTGCCTTTTAGTCCAACTGGATTCTGGCACTATGCGGACAAAGTTACCCCCACTTTAGAATAACTCCCAGCTTGTTTCACTTGTGCTTATGATAGAGTGGCTGGACCCTACCTTCCCACAATCCACTGCTTAAGTTACTAGGAGCAGCTCACAGAACTCAGAGCAACAGCACGCTGACCTCATCAAGGCTGCTGATGCCTTGCCGATGCGATGCATGCTGCTCATCAGATCTGGCAATGCATGACCTAAGACATGGGAGAGAGTCCCTGCTTCCACGCTCTCTCTGGCTAGCCATATTCCAGGAATCACACGTCCATCTATCTTGAAGCTTTCTGGACTTCTTTAAAAAAAAATTTCTGGAGATTTCATTGCATGAAGATAATTAAGCATGGAAAGCCATGTAGAAACATGTTTGGAAAAAGAGGTGTGGTCTAGTGCTAATATTCTGGGTGAGTGGGGACCTAGGAAGCTGGCTTGTTTAGATTCCTCTGGCCTCTCTGTGTAGCACACCTTCTTCTGGGACCTTGGGCGGGCTCCTTCCGCTACGAGGAGCATTTGTGGGCTCTGCTAGTGATGAGGACAATTAAAGAATCGCTTTATGCTCTGACATAGAAATGTGGAGCAAGAGCAGCGCAGCGTTTCAGTTTTGGCCTTGAGGAAGAAAAGGAGGGTGTTTAAGGGTGGTGGGGGAGGAGGGACTGAGAATGAGATTGAGACGAAGATGACTTAAAGTGCTTCAACAGCATAACAAACTTTCTCACCCCTTGACGGCTCTGAAGCCGCACCGGATACCAAGGACACGTTAACCATGCTGCTCCCGTCATTTAGTAAACAGTGAAGGAAGTTATGGGTCAAGCCTGTGTGGTGAGCCTGTTCAGAAGTGGAACTCAGGGTGGGAGCAGGCACTGCCCTGCCTCAGGAGAGAGGCCTTCAGGGGATTGGTAGCGTGTCCCTTCCCCCTGCTCCATTCTCCACTCCGAGCTTCCTGGCTGCCAGACCCAGAGTCGTGGACTGTGGTCAGTCTCCCTCTGTCAGTTGGAGTTTGACCTGGGACTGTGGCGCCTGTTTCTGCTTTCCAGTGTGGTTTCCCGGCTCCAGAACCTACCGCTCTTCTCTGCTCCTTTCTTGTATTCCTTGTAGGTTACGATTTAAAAATTCCCTTTACTATATTTTTACTGTGATTTTTTTTTTCTGGGAACTAGATGCACTCTTTCCCCATCTGCCATTGTAAACCAGATGTACTGTGTGTGCGCACGCACATGCTCATACATGTGCGTGAATACTTGTCTGTGTAGGTTCATTTGGTTGATGTATAATAAGAAGCTAACATTTAGGTTAAAGGAGATTTTCCTTACATTTAGAATTTGAATCTGGATTTTATCCCCAACTTGTTAATAGTGAACAGTTTGAAGATGTTTCCAACATCTGATCAGTCCTGTGGTTGTCCCTGAGGTAACATAGCTTATGGCTCAATAAGGGATTGGCTATTTTTTCTTTTTATGAAGCAGAACTAGAGTGCATTGCAAGAGATTTTAACACAGATTTTAAGCACGAAGGACACACATACTCGCTTTTTGATTTGTTTGAGACCGGATCTCATTGTGTAGTAGCTCTGCCTGTCCTGGATTTTGCCTCACAGACCAGACTGCTGGAACTCAGAGATCTGCCTGCCTCTGCCTCCTGAGTACTGGGATTAAAGGTGTGCAGCACCATGTCTGGCCACATACACACACACACACACACACACACACACACACACACACACACCACACATACCACACCACACACACACACCATACCACGCACACGCACCACACCATGCACACATACCACACCCCCCACCATACTCACACCACACCCCCCCACTACACATATGTCACACATATACCATGCACACACACCACACACACCACACATACCACACCACACACACACACCATACCACGCACACACACCACACCATGCACACATACCCCACACACACCCCACACACACCACACACACTCACACCCCCCCACTACACATACGCCACACACATACCATGCATACACACCACACACACACCACATCCCCCACCACACACACACACACACAACACACACACCATACACAGCACACACAGCACACACACACCACACACACACACCACACACCACCATACACACACACAGCACACACACACCATACACAGCACACACAGCACACACACACCACACACACATATACAGCACACACACATTACACACACATACACTGCACACACACACCACACTCCACTCCCCACCCCCACCACACACACACACTCCAGCCCTCACACCCCTCCACACCACACACACATTACACACACACTTAAACTTGTATATTTTAATAGCAGTTTCCTTCACCAAGAAAAAAAAGCGAGAACATTTGAGCATCTTACAGCTGAGAATCGTGCTTGCCGTTTTCACAGTTCGTTCCGAGGTTTCTGAAAACTCACACCATGTTTGGCCATGCAGTATGACCTTTTGGACTTCGGCTCTCTTTGGCTTTGAGACACTTGGTGTATCTTCTTGTTACTTCATTTAAAAAGGACCAGGGTTTTCGGAGAAATGTTTCCAGGTCTTGGTTGTGATGACTTAGAGGTAAAGGAGAACTCAGTGTGAACTTAGTGAGGCTGAAGGTCAGAGTGTTGCAGCTCTCAGCCCCGCCACGCCACAATCGGACGCCTCCGTGGATGCCGTCATTATCAAGTACTTCCAGCAGGGGGAGCACTCTTAGGCCGGAGAAAGGCATTATGTTTGTATTTTGTATGCTGCCTCACCCCGGGGGGAGGGGGAAGACAGACTATAAAACTAAAACTGATGTGATCTGCAACGGTATATGAAAGGGTTGAGGGGGTCCTTTTAAAAATCGTCTTCTGTACACATTGTTATTATTTTTGCATTTGATTATGATAGAATACTTCTAGAAGTGGGATATTTCAATCCTTTTTATGTTAAGAAATCCTTTTTATGTTTAATGTTTATGCCATTAAAATGTATTTAATAGACTCTATGCATGAAAATGTCACTCATTAGCTCAACAGAGAGTCACATCCATTTGCAATTTGCCAGATGTGGTTACAGACGCTGGGAATAGGGTAGTGAGCAACACGTCCAAGATGAATAACCCCACAGTTCAAAGCACCTTTTACCCTGAGTATAAATTTAACATGAATTTGAATACTCTTCCCAACACTGAGCTGCATTTCTCTTGTGTTGGAGTCTACAGCGGACTATATGATGATGTAGTGTGCCCTGGATGCTTACTTGTAAGAATTTTAATATAGATCTTCAAATTCCATTCTCTGCAGAGGAGATTATTGCAGTTCTTCAAAATTTTGATGTTTATTGAAGTCATTTGTGGATAAAAGAAAAGATACTAATGCTTGGGTCCCACTTCCCAACATTCAGATTTAATTGACATGAGTTGACACATTGATTTTTAAGCTCCCTGAGCTATTCTTTTGGGCAGAAGAGTTTGGAAACTACCAGTAAACTGTTCTCCAACATTGACAGACTCCCAAAGAGAAGGATGAGGGCTTATTCTCCTTTATTTCCCTCCCCCTCTGGAGCTACTGTCTCAGTAGAAATCCCAGGCTGGCTGCAGGCTCTCAGGGAGTCTAGGCATGTGCCATCACACTCAGCCAAGTCCTGGTTTTGTGACTGCGCAGTGCGCTTGACCTGGCAGTGATCAATAGTGATCCATTGCTTGTTTAACTGTGGAGCCTATACCATGGTCACAGTTCACGTGCACACATGAGTCGATTGCCCTGGTCCCAACCTGTATTTTCATTAGGTCTCTAGCATTTTGTGTGTGCCCCTCCTGCTGTCTGTGGCTGGAGAGACAGACCATTTGACTCCTCTTTAAGTGGGCAGCTGCTGATGTAATTGGCCAGCTTGGTGTTGCCAGCATCCTACTTTATTTCTCTAGCTCACACCCCTACTCCATGTTTGCATCCTGTTCTGTTTCCTTACTTTGTGTTTTAATATGGAAAATATAAGCAATCAAAAGAGTTATAAGTCAGGTGTAGTGTGGGGGTACACCTGTAAGCCCAACACCTGGGAAGCTGAAGTAGGAAGAGAGCACATTCAAGGCTGGCCTTAGCTATAGCGAGACTCTGTCTGAAGAGAAACAAGCGAGGTAGGATGTCCTCACACTCCTGCCCTGAGGAGTCAAGCTCTCTCTCTCTGTGGTGGGATAAACCAGTCACGTTCTCGTGTATTGTATCTCTTCCCTAGTCAGGGAATTACCACTCCTCTTATTTGCTTGCTTTTATCAGTTTTTCAATCTCTATTGGATCATTCAAATTGATTTTTATCTTTAAGTTAAAACTAACACTGAAGGCCGGGCGGTGGTGGCGCAAACTGCCTTTAATTCCAGCACTCAGGAGGTAGAGGTGGGTGGATCTCTTTGAGTTTGAAACCAGCGTGGTCTACAGAGTAGTGAGTTCCAGGACAGGCTCCAAAGCTACACAGAGAAACCCTGTCTCAAAAAACAAAAGCAAATACAAACAAACAAAACTAGCACTGAAATCATACTCGAATATTAGACTCCTATTCTATTTTTCTTTTTTTTTAAGATTTAATTATTTATTATGTAAATAGTTCAGGCCAGAAGAGGGCACCAGATTTCATTACAGATGACTGACTGTGAGCCACCATGTGGTTGCTGGGTATTGAACTCAGGACCTTTGGAAGAGCAGACAAAGTTCTTAACCACTGAGCCATCTCTCCAGCCCCCTCTTCTATTTTTCTATGAGTCTCTTAATTTACAAGATGTACAGTATTCTTGACCCCAGCCAGCTCAGAAATGTTTTGGAGATAAAACTAAATGTGTAAATGGGTAGATAAATGTTTATTTCTATATTCGAGGAAGTCCTGTGATGGGTATTGAGGTCATCTAAAACTACATAGTAATGTTATCATTATTTCCCTCGTTTGCTCTGACCAAACTCTCGAGAACAGGCAACTTAAGGGAAGAGAGGGCTACTGTGGCTCGTGGTTTGAAGGAACACAGTCTGTCCTAGCAGAGAAGGGGTGGAAATGGCAGCTCAGACAAATCGGAGCCAGAGAAAGGAGGCGCTGCTGCAGGCTGACTTTCTCACTTTGATTCAGTATGGGAGCTGCCTGTGGGGTGGCCCTGCCCATGCTCCTGGTGGATCTTCCCTCAGGTAAGCCTCTCTGGAAATGTCCTTAAAGACATGCCCAAAGGTACATCTCCGAGGCAATTCCAAGTCCAGTCACTGAAGATTAACCATCATAGAATCCTTGGCAAATGTCTTAGAAAATAAAGATTCAGAGAGACAAACAAAAAATTATAGTTACTGTCCATACCGAAGTCCTGGCAGGTTAGAATTAATTTTAGACAACTTCCATTTTCATAGAATATACAAGTATAATCTGTGTCTTTGGAGTCTGATTCTCTCGTTCGGTCCGATGCTCCGGTAAAGTTTCCAATGTTTCCAGGTAAAACTGGCTTTCATGGAGCTTGTGGTAAATGTCCAGTAGACGGTGTCACCAAAACGAGGGAATTTCAGGCAAGCCAAGACCATTGATCCTCTTTACAGAAGGACGGAGTCTGAGCACCTTCCTAGTTCTCAAAGGTGAGAAGTTTGTCAGAGTCATCTTGAGCAGTGGGTAGGATGAAGGAATGAGTCGACATTGTCTCTGGACATAGTTCCTCTTCTTGATCTCTTTCCACAGGACCACTTTTCGGGCCACAGAGCATGCATGCCCCAGTATGTGCCAGGTCAGAGGCTGGCTTCAGATAGAGTCTCCAAGAGCAGGAATGGAGAAAAGTAGGCAGAGCTTTGTTTTTTTTTTCCATTGGGACTGCTGGCCCACAAATAACCACACAGAGACTTAATATTAATTGCAAATGCTCGGCCCATAGCATAGGCGTATTACTAACTAGCTCCTACAACTTAAATCAACCCAAATTTCTTATCTATGCTCTGCCCATGGTGGTACATTTTTTTAGCAGGCCATGTTCATCTCCTGCTTCCCCTACCTCTGGCTGTTGGATCCTTGGCCCTCTCCACTCTCTTTTTGTCCAAAAGTCTCTCCTATCCTTTCATTGCCTAGCTATTGAACCGTTAGCTCTTTATTGACAAATGAGAATAATATATATGTAGTGATATTTCATTTATATTTTAATAAATAAAGCTTGCCTGAAGATCAGAATGCAAAACAGCCATACTAGTCAGCCATAAAGGCCAGATGGTGGTACACACCTTTAATTCCAGCAACCACACTAGTTAGCGTTGGAGGCCGGGTGGTGGTGCATGCCTTTAATCCCAGCACTGGAGAGGAATATAAGAGAGGATGAGACTGGAACTCACTCTCTTTCAGTCTGAAGATTTCATAGAGGTAACAGCTCTCCAGTGGCTTGACTGCTTTGCTTTTCTGATCTTTAGGTTGAACCCTATATCTGTCTCTGGGTTTTTATTATTCATGAGGCATACATATTTACAAAGGATTGTTCTACAGCAGAGAAAGGTTAGTGAGGGAGGGGAGAGGGTCCTGATGGGCCCCAGGGAGGGCAGGAGTTGAAAACATGGACTCTGGCGCCATCTCACCTGGGCGTGAGTCCCTGTTCTGCCATTGTCTAACTGTATGACCTCAGAGTGTTTGCCATTGTCTAACTGTATGATCTCAGAGTGTTTTGCAGACCCTCTGTGTTCATTTTCCTTGTCAGTAGATGGTGATGCTTCATGGGGTCATTCTGAAAGTTAAGCCAGTTAACATGTGCAGTTTTTGGCACACTGCCTGGCTGCTTTTACTCGGCTATTCATTCTTGTTGTGCAGAGACTTCGGGATGGCCTTTCCCGCCAACACTTGTACACTTGAGTTTTTGAGGCAACTCTGAAGGTTTCTGGGACTTCTCTACATTTAAAAATAATCCATGAGGATCAATTATTTGATGCACAGCCATTGAGTGATCATGACTAGGGATTTCATAATTTTTTTTTAAAGCTCTCTGGGAATGGAGTGCCTAACCTTTCCCAATAATGTGCAAGATTGATCCTCCTTTATGTGTGTTTGTTTGAGAATGGTTATAAACATTTTTGGATCCATGCTATATATGAAAGTAGGCTCTGTGTGAGCAAAGGGCAATAGGGGCTAAAATCAAACCCTCAAAACTCATGAAACATGAGAGAGTATTTGAAAGAATAGGATTAGACACTGGGGATGATGTTCACACTCTAATCTCACCATGTGGGATGCTGGAGCAGGAGGATTGTAGCGGTTTAGGCCAGCCTGGACTACAGAATGAATTCCAGGCAAACCTGAGCTACAGCATGATCCCGTTCTCCTCCAAAGAAATAGGATAAGAAGAGAATAACGGAAGTGTGCCACATGGGGCAACAGGTGCCGGATACTTCAGGCAGAGAAAACAGCCCAGACATCGTGTGAGCACCAGGTATTTTCAGTGCCCCTGGTAGTCTATCACGGGAAACAAAGAGGGAATTCAGTTGCAGTCGGAGCTGAGATTGTTTGGCAGCGGCAGCATCACACAGTATAAGGGCGACACAGTTGATTTCTGTGTTTCAGAGGCTGTTTTGGCAGGAGTGAGGGCAGGCTGGACAAGACGAGCGAGCACAGGGAGGAGGCTAGTGTGTCAGGTCTGTAGAGCTTATGGCCTGGGGAAGAGAGTCCTGGGAACGAGGAAAGACACTGTGATGCTAAGGGGTGTGTGTGTGTGTGTGTGTGTGTGTGTGTGTGTGGTGGCTTCATAGGTCTAGAGAAGGGGTACAGGAGGAAGAAGTCAGAGGAACCCAGGGTTTGGGTAAGGTTTGTGAGGCACCTGTGGGTGACAGCTGATCCCTCTGCAGAGGACCAGGACAGCTGAGGAGGATTGTACAACTGCAAGGGAGTCAGGCAATGAAAGCCCACAGAGAAGCACAGAGCCGAGGCTGCCACTGGGAGCCAGAGGCGGAGTCAGAAGAGGTGCATGGTATCTACAGAAGAGTTCTTAAGCACACATGGCCATGTACACACACACACACACACACACACACACACACACACACACACACACACACACACACACACACGCAGACAGACAGGGTCTGTTTCTCCCTCTTTGTAGCCCCAGCTGTCTTGGAACTCACTATGTGGACCAGGCTAGCCTCAAATTCACGGATTCCCCGGCCTCTGCTTTTCTAGTTCTCTAGTGCTGGGATTAAAGGTGTGCATCACTGTGCCGGGTGGACTTTTGCTTGTCAAATGCATTTGGGTGCACACAGAACACGCTGTACTTTGTTATGACCGTGTGTCACCGTCATTTCAGAGTGTTTTGCTGGTGAGTTGGACTGAGAATTAGGCCTTTTCTGTCTTCCTGGTTCATCCCCTGCTTGGTTGGGATCCACTGCCCTTTCTTCTGGAACCCCTACTCCCCCTTTGCTATATTTTATAGAGTACCAATAATATTTATGTCTGATCCGTTGTACATGTGTGTTCTCCCTTATTACACACAGACCTCCTAGGGGAGGGGTGGTATCAACCACTTAACATTTGTTATGCTAAGTCCACTAATACACAGATGGGCAGGCCGGTAGGATGATCAGATGTTCATGTGTGCATGCAATGTGAAGCATGCGATTTGGTCATGAAAGTAACATGCATCAAGGAAGGCCGAGGGCTTAGGAATGTCACTGTATCTGGTACTGTGGGGAAGCAGAAGGGCTGGGTTATGAAGGAGCAACCCCAGGATTCTGCTGCGATACCATCTTCTTAGTTTATACACATGCTTTAGTTTTGTGGATTTTAATGCCCTAGAATTTTTTTTTAAGCTCTTGGGAACCACTTGGAATTAATCTTGTGCATTTTAAAGATTTGTTTTTATTTTTAATTGTGTGTAGGTCTGTTTGGGTATGTACACAAGTGCCAGTGTGGGTGGAGGCCAGAGGTAGGAGGTGCCCTGGAGCTGGGGTTTGAGTTTGCTGTGAACTGACTTTCTTGGATGCCAAGCAGCAGCTCAGGCCTTCTGCAAGGGCAGTGTGCGCTCATGAGCTCAGGCCTTCTGCAAGGGCAGTGTGCGCTCATGAGCTCAGGCCTTCTGCAAGGGCAGTGTGCGCTCATGACTGCTGAGCCGCTCTTCAGCCCTCAACTTCCCGTTGGCTATAGGACGTTAGAGTGTATCAGACGCGTTCTGAGAGGGTTCAGAGCCGCTGGAGGTATGGCTCTGGTCTAGTGAACATTTGCCTTTTGACAATGTCAGCACAATCCTTACGTGTGGGTGGAGAGGAGCACATGCAAGAGCCATTTTCTGAGGCAGCAGAGCAGGAAGAGGAGGTCATTTGGGGGTGCACGTTTAGAGAGCATCTTTCTTATGCCACGGTCACTTTATTTGTGCACCTGACCCTGTATCTCTCCCAGTGGGAGGAGGTTGGGTTTTGTTTTAAACCCGTGTTCTTTGCATTTTTGCCACTGACATTTTACTTTCAGTGAATGATTTGCCATGGAAGAATAATGTCTTTTTTTCTGGTAATGGTATGAGCAAGTGACTGTTCATAATGGGCTATCTATAGAAATCAGTTTGAATGCTGTGTACAGGAAAAGAAGAGTTCCCCATGAGTTCAATGCCTAGCTTGCTCTAATTCCTTGTGCATATTTGGGTGCATGTATGTCATTTCTTAGGAGTCATTCAGCTTGTTTTTAATTAATTAGCTAATTAATTAATTTTGAAACAGTCTCTCTCTCCCCCTGTCCCTTTTGGTCTTTTGAGACAGGGTTTCTCTGTATAGTATTGGCTGTCCTGGAACTCACTGTATAGACCAGGCTGACCTCGAACTCAGAGAGACCTACTCTCTCCCTAGTGCTGGGATTAAAGGTGTGTACCACAACTGCCCAGAGAGACAGGGTCTCTTGATGACTGAGAACTCACTAAATTGGATAGGCTATCTGGCCAGCAAGCGTCTCGCCAGTGCTGGGATTGCATGCATACACACCACCATGCTTGGCTTTGTTCTTGGGACCTAGCTCAGGTCTCATGATTATGCTGCTATCTCCATAGGCTCCCCCACCCCACCCCATTTTCTGTCCACTATTGCCTTCTCAACACACTCACAGAAAAGGGCTCATTCGGGGCATAGCAGTAAAGTGTGACATTTGACTGTGATCTTCTCACAAGATTTTGATCACGGCTGGAAGTTGCTTTAGATGATAACGTGGTTTCAATGTGTGCCCCTGGGCCTTTAAATTCAAGGGGATAGGAAGGTCACCTCACATTTTGCCAACACTACCTGTTATCGCCAGTAGAGGGCAAGCCAGTTCCTTTCCTAGGCCGGGGACTGGGGATTCTGTCTGTTTGCTGTTTTTATCTAGTGCCTATCAGTTTTCTGACTTGCTGGATCATCAAGACCCTAAACCAGTTGTGTGAATTAACACCAACAGGGAAGTGAGTGGTGCAGAATTCTTTCCTTGCTTTTTTTTTTTTGAACCCCATGCAACTTGACAAGTTGAAGGAAGTCCCTCTCAGCACATGAGTGGAAATCTCAGCATTTTCTGTCCCTTAATAGGACTAAAGGACTTAACCTTAAGCTTCTGTAAATGGGAAAAGTTTGGGGTCTTCGAGTGTTGGGTGACGACTCTCAGTGGATCACTAGAGCCTTCTCGTTTTCAGTGCCCACATCAGGACCCGTATACTGCGACTCCCTACAGAAATGCAGAGACTTTTATGTAACTAAAAGTCTATACACACCCGTGCAAGGAAGGTTTGCCTCTTCTGCTCTTGGAAGGAGTGAGTCATTCTCCCTTTTAAGGGAGAAGCTAAATTTGTGAACAACATTGGCCTATGAAATTGCAAAATTAGGATTCTCATACTTTATGCGTGTGTGCGTGTGTGTGTGTGTGTGTGTGTGTGTGTGCTGAGATAAGGGCTCACTATGTAGCCTAGGCTGGCCTTGAACTTAAGATCTGCCTGCCTCTCTAGCTTGAGTGCCATGTTACAGTTGAGCACATGGAGCCTATGTTGTTCTATGAGATAGGGCTTGTGTTTTCCATTCTAGACCAGAGCTCTTGGGCTCAGCTGAGCTTCCTGCTTCAGCCTGTGGTATAGCTGGATCTGTAGGTGTATTCATTGTGCCCAACTTTCTCTCTCAGGCACCTTTGTTTGTTTGTTTTAGATCTCCCTGCTTGCCTTATTTATCTGTCTGAAAAGCAATGTTTTTACCTAGGAACTTACTGGTGACTGTGACTCCTCTTCAGATCAGCTCATTGGAAAAACGCTTTTCTTCTTCACTTTTTGTCTCTGTGTGGGTTAATCCTACACCAGGAAACATAGAGTTTCTGGGGAAATGGCCATATCTGCCTGTTATTCTCCTGACCACTCAAAAAAAAAAAAAACAGTAATGCATAGCGGCGCAGATCTGTAGTCTCAGGGCTTGAAAACCTGAGGCAGGAGGATCAAGTACCAGTTTGAGGCCAGCCTGAGCGATAGCTAGACCCTGTCTTAAAAATATAATTGCGATTTATTTCTGTAGAAAAGAAATGACTGGGTGTGTAGAAGCTGTTTGTGTTGTGCTAATCGTTGACCACACCCTGCGAAGGCCAGTGACATGAAAATGCCGCTGGGTGGGCATCCGTGTAGTCTGCTCTAGAGTCATGTTCATAGCCACGCCCTCCTCGCAGGTGGTCGGGCCAGGATTTCTTAAGTTTCTTTACTTAACAATCCTTGTGCTTCAATTTCAATCTTATTATTCCGGAAGCTGTATCTGGAGTGTGCATCAGAGTCACATGTTATGGAGGGATCAAATGGCCCAAGTCTTCCCATGGTCCGCATGAAGTCCTTCCTTCTGTCGCATATCTCCCTGTCTCCCTTCTACTCCCATCACCTCCAGGCTGAATGAGCATCGCCCTGCCCTCCTGATCTAGAGTCAATCCATAGCAAAATTGATCCAACCGCTGGCTCCCAGGCTGTGCTAGTGTGTGTGTTTGTGGGGCTTGTGTTTAGTATTTTGAGTTGGGCCATCCTACTTTACTCATAGGTTTTCTGTGCCTACGTTCCTCACTCCACTCCATACCTGCCCCTCTTCTTTGTCCTCTGGTATCCCCAGCATGGAGCTGGAAAGGTTTCATGGTAGCGAAGGGAAACAGTAGCCTGGAAGAAAATAAATGGTTATTGAATTGAGTCAGGCAATATTGCTGTCAAATGTTCTTTGATGTAGAATTATCTAATAACCTTTTTCTTTAGGTCTTCACAATATGTCTTCTGTGTAGCTCAGCCATCCTTGTTAGGAATTCAAAGACAGGGCTTGGGCTATGGCTCAGTGGTGGATGCTCTTCTAGCACACCTGAGTTCCTGGGCTGAGTTCCTAGTGCTGCAGAGAAACAGATACAATGTCCCCCCCAAAAGAAACTGCCCCCCAAAGAAATTGAACCTGACAACATAGCAAGCCAATGGCCTCCTGTCCTATGAGGCAAGCCCACATCATGGTCTAACCTAATTTTTCTCCCATTGAGGAGTCAGCTGTGGACTTGGCTGTCTGTAACATCTGTCTGTGTGGTTGTAGTCACCTGGATGAGCTCAGACAGGATGGGGAAGGCGTATTCTGTTCTAGTCTCCTTTCTTCTGTTATGTAAAATATCCAGATACAAAGCAACTTAGGGAGAAAAGGTTACTTTCGCTCACAATTTCAGGTTAGGGTTCATCATAGCAGGGAGGTCAAGGTGGCTGGAAGTTAAAATGGTTACATCATATCCCAAAGTCAGGAGTATAGGGAAATGAATGTGTGTGCATATATTTGCTTGCTTGTGTTCAGTTCTCTCTCTCTCTCTCTCTCTTTCTCTTTTGGTTTTTCAAGCAAGGTTTTTCTGTGTTGTAAGAGGAGACTGCTCATTCGTTCCCAGTCACCCAGACCCAAATAAGCACACAGAAACTATATTAATTACCACACTGTTTGGCCTATTAGCTCAGGCTTCTTATTAAGTAGCTCTTACTTCTTAAATTAACCCATCTCTTTTAATCTATGTATCACCACGAGGCTGTAGCCTACCAGTAAGGCTTCAGTGCCTTTCTCCCTTGGGAGCTACTTGGCATCTGCCTGACTCTGCCTTCTTTCTCCCAGAATTTTAATTTAGTTTTCCCTTCTAGCTCTGTTCTGCCTTATCATAGGCAAAAGCATCTTCTTTATTAATCAATGGTAATAAAACATATTCACAGCATACAGAGGGGAATCCACATCACTTTGTAGCTTTGGAGCCTGTCCTAGAATTTGCTCTGTAGACCAGGCTGGTCTTGAAGTCACAGAAATCCTCCTGCCTCTGCCTCCTGAGTGCTGGGATTAAAGTAAAGGCATATGCCACCACTGCCTGGCTCCACTCTTTATTTTTCTTTAAAGATTTATTTATTTATTTATTATGCATACAATATTCTGCTAACATGTACACATCAGAAGAGGGCACCAGATCTTATTATATATGGCTGTGAGCCACCATGTGGTTTCTGGGAATTGAACTCAAAACCTCTGGAAGTGTAGCTGGTGCTCTTAACAACTGAGCCATCCTTCCATCCCCTAGCTCCACTCTTGTACAGACCCCCTGCCTAGGGAATGGTGCCACTCAAAGTGGGATGGAACAGTCTACATCAGTTAACTTAAGACAACTCTCTGTAGATCAACCCAACGCAGGCAGTCCCTCATTGAGACACATCTGGGTTGTGTCACCTTGACAATTAAAGCTACCTGCCACACTTTTCAAACATTTCTCCTTAACCAAAGGTCATTTTCAGCCAAACTGTACAGCAGATACTGTAGTACAAACATTGGGCATACAGCATAGGTTGATGCTATCAAAGCTTTGACATGATGAGTGGTTCATAAGGTTTTTCTTTCTCTAGTGAGTGTAATATGATGCAATAGGTCTTAAGCATTAAAAAAGCAAGGGCAGTTTGGGATCATTGCAGAAGTTTTCTTAATTCTGCGACAGTGATTACAACAGCTGCTTCTCGCTGAAGACGGAACACAACATTAGCACAAAAATGATTTCAAACTAATCATACCCCGAGTCTGCATCATTGGACATCTATCTGTGGAGAGGGTCCTTAGTTTACCGCTGCCTCAGTTAACTAACCAGCATCCTGTTTCCTTTTTCACACAGGATGAGTTAATTTTAGAAATAAATCATTTCAGAAATTTCTCGGGAAACTTGAAGGTTGACCAGATTTCTCCTGGGGAACTCACAGGGTGGGTCAATGCAGAAAGGAATGTTCTGGATGTCACCAAAGCACATCTCTCTTGTTCTTACCCCTGTAGGCTTTGTCATGGTGCCACATGTGCAAAGGCAGCTCTGTTGCCCTCACCTACGAGCTTGCTCATTCCTTCTGCTCTTCCAGACTTTTGGGATAGCCAGCACAGCTAGAGTGACCTTGTTGATGTTTCTTCTTGGTTATTTGTATCAGTGTTAGTAAATAATGTAGCAGTGGTAACTGTGTTAGTTGATAATATGAAGAATATGCAGAAATGATGGATATCACATTTAGTGGAAACACCAGTGGGACCGAGAGCAAGTCGGTTCTAGGTCTCCCAGGATGCTTTGATCTTGCTCAGGTAAAGTTATCTGGCTTATTTTATTAACATAGTTGTTAGAATGTGGCTTTAGAGTTAAACCAGGTTAATATCCCAGCTAACTAGTTGTGCGACTAGGTACTCTTCCTATTTCTCTCTGGTATGACTTTTCCTGGGGAGATTTGAAAAATGTCTGTTCATCACAGACAGAGCACCCCAAAAACCAAAGATGGTTCCACCTAAGTTCAGCCTGAACCAAAGAGTTATTGGGGTTACTTAAGCTTAGATGAGGGGTTATTTATAAAACACAAAGGCAGCTGATTGCCAACGAGCCCATCCTAGAATGAGTGATGGCCCTGAAAGCTGCATCCCTGAAGTTTCCTGGGCAACGAATGGGCTGTTATACCCCTGAGGACCTCCTTCCAGCAGTTGTTTACCAGTCACACCCATGGCGAGGGGAGGGGTCTCAGCAGCCACCCAGCGTTCTTCTCCTAGAGTGAAAAAAATGAATTCAAGGAAAAAACAACAATTTGCCATATTCTCACTACCCAGAACCAACTACTTCTATCTGTTGACCGTGTTATCTTTTAGTCATTTCCCCTGTTCCCAGTTAAAGATACCCTGCTGATCTATTCTCCTTTTTATTGGGATGTTAGATAATTAAAGCGTGCAGTCTAGTGTTTGCTCTGGAGTCAGCAGTTGACCTCTGGCCGTTAATGTCACTATTCCCTTCCCATCCTGGCTCCTGTATGCTTGCATCTCTATTAAGAAATAGAGTCCTGGAAAGTTGAGAAACTTTACAAAAAATGTGTTTTTTGAGATTTATTTATTTCTATTTTCTGTCCATGGGTGTTTTCCCTGCATGCATGCAGTGCCCACAGAGACCAGAAGAGGGCATTGGATCCCATTGGAACTGGAGTTCCAGATGATTGTGAGCCACAATGTGGGTGCTAAAAATAGAACCTGGGTCTTCTAGAAGAACAGCCAGTGCTGAACCATCCCTCAGGACCCCAAGCTCCCCCTTTTTTGAACGAGCTATTTTTTTTTTAGGATATATTTGCAACCCCCAGTTTGACAAAACTGTTGTTAGTACAGTAGGCATGTGGAATTTGCCAAGAAAAGCTTATTTGTACTGCAATGAATGAAAAAGAAAACCAAAGACAAGCAAACTTTCTAATAAATGTTAGGCTTTAAAAAAAGATCAAGATGAATGATGTGACCAATTTGTCAGTAGAAATGAATGCTTACTTTTTAATTACTTTCCTGACATTTCAGATAAGATCACTAGGTCAGATTGGGTGGTAAACAGAACAGGAGCTCATGTGGCCCAGTGGCAGTAGCCTGTGACAGTGTTACTGTGTAAGGTAAACACGCCAGTGTGGGGGCGCACGCCTCTAATCCCAGCACACAGGAGGCAGAGGCAGGTGGATCTCCAGCCTGGTCTACAGAGTGAGTTCCAGGACAGCAAGAGCTACATAGTAAGACCATGTCTCAAAAACAAAACAAAACCCAAAAAACCCAACAACAACCAACCAACCAAACAAACAAAAAAGAAATCTTCAAAAATAACCCAAGTGCCTATAAATGGATGGGTGACATTTCTATTGAGAGTTCACTGTGTGGCAGGCATGTGGTGGATGTTTTATCTGTAGTACTTGCTCCTTAGAGCAACATCTAAGGAGCTGGGGCTTCACTTGTCCCACGTTCTGGGGAAGGGGACTGAGATGTTACGCAGATCACTGCTGCTGCTGAGTGATGGAGCCAGGTGTCTAGCCCTGGCAGCTGTCGTTTAGACCGTGAGCTCCTCTCTCATGCCACCTCCCTTTGTGTTTCCATGCCCAGGGTGAGCAGGGCAAGGGTGTGAGAGTTGAGCATCACCAACTACACATCACACGCTTTAGAAACTTGTCAGGAGACTAAAAATAGTGTGTGCTTTTTTAAAAAAATTGCACAAGTGTTAGTCAAAATATTGTTCATAAACACATCTGCATATTCCTCTTGTAATTGAATTAAAACGTCAGTTTTTAGTGAGTGGGAAGGCAGGGTTCTCTTCTTGACATGATGACTTTCTGATTTTATTTATTTTTAGCGTTCATGTACGGGGTAGCAACTGTGTAGCCAGCACCATGAGAGCTGCAGGCACGGGTGGAGAGAGACGAAATGATGAATAAAATTAGTTTCCATGTTCAGAGAAGCTTATGATTTATTGAGGGCATCAAAGTCTTCATATGAATAATGCAAGCACAGAGGTGAACTACGTGTGTGTGGGGACGTGTGGGGTGTGGAATGCAGGTGTTTAGGAGGACCCAACTCTGATAAGCTCTCTGTTTTCTAGGTGTAGTTAAAAAGAAACTACAAGTTGGGCACTGACACACACGCTTAACCAGCACTCAGGAGGTAGAGACAGGGGAATCTCTCTGAGTATGAGGCCAGCCTGGTCTACATACCAAGTTCCAGAACATCCAGGGCTACACAGTGAGAGGAAAAAAGGCATTAAGAGGATGACTGTGTGTATTAGTTTCTGTGTTAGAAAGGCCTTTCACATTTCCCAAAATACACAGATTTGTCACCGCTAATCCAGGAGCCAAAATTTAAAAAACTGAGTGCCGATATGGTGATAATACAAGTAGAAAAACTCTATACCCCAAGCTTTACGTTTCATACAAACTTTTTGTTGTTTGTGAAAGGTCTCACTAGGTACCCAACCCAGCTCTGTCTCAAACCCTCACATGCCAGGATTATAGGTGTGATTCACCACACCTAGACTGAAGAGAGCTGAAACCACATCACCCTTCCAGCCGCATGTGTAAAGTGAAGATGAAATACAAGTTCTAGCCCTATGATTTCTCACTACATTTATTCAAATAAATCTGAACAAAAATCCCTAATTTGAAACCCTTGTGGTCACAACCAATTTGAGCAAGGGACACTGAAGCTGTCATTAAGCATCCAGTGACAGGAACGCTTAAAATTATCAGAGGTAATCTTTTCTTTCTCCAAAGACATAATGTGTTTCCTCCCCAGGAGCTGGTGTATATGATTGGTGTTGGCACAATGCCAGACTGACACCCTGCCAAGTGATGCTCTGTTGCAAGCAGGGACTAACGATGTGGTCATTAAAGGTGCCGCTGTTGCTATATTAAGTTTGCAAGTAGAGTATGCGGCCCTGCATTGCTTCTAGGTGAGAGAAAGAACGCAGAAAATGCATCTGTTGGGCTGTCTGCTTCCTCAGGAGCGCCTCTCTATTGCCAACGTTTATGTGGACCTTGGCCCACAGAACATAAATATGGCCACTTGCCAGGATACACCTGTGGCTTAGGCCACCCCAGGCTTCTTTTCTATCAGTGTATGTGCCAGGAGTTGCGCTAGACGGAAGAACGTTATCAGCTTGTCACATGCCACCTGGACAGACTTTGACATATTCCATCCATATTCTCAAGGTCATACACATTAAAATGCCTTTCATATTTCATTTTTAAAATTAGTTTTTAGTCTTGAAAGGTTATTATTATTATTATTATTTTTTGAGATAGGGTTTCTCTGACAGCCCTGACTGCCCTGCAACTTGCTCTGTAGGCCAGGCTAACCTCAAACTCCTAGAGATCTGCCTGTTTTTGCCTCCTGCTTTTTGGGAATTTCACATGATGTGTTTCGATCAAACCCATCCCCTATTCCCTTCCAATTCTTCCCCTAAACCCCTACCGCTTTTCTCTCCCAGCTTTATATTCTCTCTCCCCACCCCCTCTCTAACACACTCGTGCACACACACACACACACACACACACACACACACACACACACACACACATACACGCAGTGAGTCCAGGCTGTGCAGCCTGTTGTGTGCATGGTGTAGGCTCATCTTCTGGAACACAGAGCACAGATCGCCTGCTGGAGGCCACATCTGAAGGAAACTCCCCCCCTTCCCCTGGCAGCCATCAGTTGCCAGCAGTCCTCAGGAAGGACTTCAGGAGCCTCCCCATCGGGGCTGGCATGTCTGGCTGGCTCGATCTCGTGCATGCAGCTATAGCCACTGTGAGTTCCTGGGTGCAGCAGTCCTCCAGAATACATTATTTTCTATAGATGTGCACGGTCTCTGGCTCTTCATCCCAGATGACCACTGAGCTGTGTGTGTGTGAGACAGAGAGAGAGAAACCCAGTTGTCCCATTTAGAGCTGAACACTCCACAGTCTCTTACTCTCTGCACACTGACAAGCTGCAGGTCTCTATATTAATTCCCGTGTACGTATACAGAAGCTTTTCTGATGAGGGTAGAGAGACACTTATTTATGGGTAAATAAGAACTTAGGGGGTAGTTTATTACTGTGTCCATTTAGCAGAATAGTCTCTCTCATGGCCTATGACCTCACCAGCCATATGTTTGGACCTAGTTAATGGTACGAGGCGTGGTTCTGTGGAGTGAGTTTTAAACCCAGAGTCGTTTACACCATGATTGCACAGCCAGCCTACCTTGCCGGGCTGGTCACTCTGTGGCTTGCAGAGGGTTCAGGTGCATTTCCAGTACAATGCTAAGATATGTGAACTCTGCACCATGAATTAAATTGTAATATTAGATCCATTTTTAATTTTGAATATCTGATCTATAAATAAAAATGATTTATTTGTTTTGAAATACTTCTTCCCAAATTTTTGAGTGTCTTTACGTAGAGTTTATGCTTGGGGGTGTTTTTTTTTTCTTTTTAAATCTTATTGAAGAGAATGTTTCTGAGAAGCTTAAACAGCACTAGGGAGAGGTGAAGAATGGGGCTGACTGATTTGGTTTTGGAGCCTCCGAGCTCCTTTGTTCAGCGTGTGGTGGTGCTTTTTCTCTGCATTTAACAGGAGACGAAAGCCACACAGTATTGTCTTAGAGGATGCCTGCTTTTAAAGAGAGAAACTGTTTTTATGACTAAGATGAGCAAAATCATATAAAAAGGCAGCAAAATGTTCCATGTATGTCATGTGATGTGTCAGGAAATTGTAGCCTGTTTTTCCTTCCCCCTCAACTCCTTCCTGTCGCTTTGCTCCTGTGTCTCTCTGGTGGGAGAAAATGGCTCTAAGTTCATCACTGTGAGTTCACCGGATGCGGGCTCGGTCCTGGGTAAGGAGTTGAAGGAACCACTGATTGACTCTAATTTTCAGTAGGCTTGGGGAGAATGTTAACTTTCTAGGGAAGTGGCTATCAGTATTCTGTGAGTCAGCTTCCCGTCACTGTAACAAAAACCCTTGAGACAATTAATACATAAAGAGAAAGGTTCATTCTGCTCCCAGTCTTGGAGGCTTCAGTCCATGATCTAGCTGACTCTGTGCTTTGAGCCTGTGATGAGTCAGGAGTGCTGGTGGAGCAAAACTCTTTGCCTCATTACAGGCTACAAGGCAGAGAAGTAGAGTAAGGACCAGAGTTCCACATCTCACTTCCCTTTCAAGGACATGTCCCCAGTGACCTCATCTCCTAAAGACTGACTGCCTCTCACTGGTACTGATGGCCAAGCCTGCTGACCACCAAGATCCAGGCTAGAGCAGACATTAGGAGATGCCTGGAGACTTTGTTTCTCACATCCAGAAGCTTATAGATGGTCAGTGATTGTAGGGAAAGGGGAAAGGAAGGTGTAGTCTTTATCCTGGCAGGTTCCCCTTTGCTCTTAGTAAGCGTGAGTGCAAAGTGTATGCACTCCTCTGCTGCCCAACCCTGTGCCCTCAGAGACTAGGCCGTAGGCAGTGCGGCCAGGCAGCCGTGGGTGGCAAGCAGTAGCCTTGGGGATGATCCAGGCCCAGGGTCCCAGAGCAGCCTGGTGCCCTTCCCTGGCAGCAGGTTTCCTGGGTCTTCCCTCTGGTAATTGCCAGCACCAGGCCTGTTCTATCCCCGACGATAAATACGTAGGCCCTTTTTATTTGGAGACCTTGCTGTTAAACAAAAATAGCAATAGGAAATCAGAAGTGTCTCAGACCCAGGTCCTTTTTGGAAGCCCCTTGGGACATGGCTTTCATCCCTGATGTTGGGCTTGTCTTTCCTTCAGACTGGCTTGTCTCTCACATTCAAGACAAAGTTTGTTTTCAGGTAGGCCCCTTCCCAACATGTAGACTGAAAGACTCACTGAGTGCCTTGTGAGCAAATGGTCCTTAATTCACTGGCCAATCTCAGAATTTCTAGCTCTGAGATGGTCAGGATGTTTCCTCAAATGCTCTCTTTCCTTGTCGATATAAGGGACACTCCATAATGTGGTGTGAAGGAGTGTTTGGGGACAAGGTTTCATTTTGTAGCTCAAGCTAGCGCAGAACCTGCTGTGTAGCCCGCGGTGGCCTCAAGCTTGTGATCCTCCTGTGTCACATCCAAGGCCCCCAGCATACAATTTACACTGCGCTCTCCCCAGCATAAATCATAGCTATTCCAGGTGGTGGAAAGGTGCGATTTGTTCAAATGGGAACTCACTGGCATTGTTTGGTAGGAAGGGGCATTTGATGAGTAGAAGGCTAAGGATGGGTTGGCCCTGCTGCTGACAGCCGCAGGCAAATGCCACACTGGCTTGTTTTCTCTGAGTTCACTTCAGATGACATCGTTTGCTTTTGGAAAACAATATCCCAGACATGAAATAAGAAACGATGAGTCACATAATAAATATAATGCCAGGCTTGTGCCATGGCTACTTTTAGAGTATTTTAGCACTGACTTAATTATCTGTTCGTTACAAAAGTTGGCAGTCTTGGTTTTCCTCCCCAATGTAAACAAAATAATATTGTTTAATTCCTTTGCTATTTATTGCTATAGTAGTAGAAACACACACACAAACACAAACGATGCTAACTTTTATGCAATTTTAGAATGGAAAGATTTCATAGAATCCCTCCACCCATTTTTGTTTGCTTTTTGCTTTTTTTTTCTTTTTTGCTGTTTTCTCTTGTTATCTGAAAGAAATGAAATGGAACGCTCATTTGGGAAGAAGAAAAATACTGTGAAGAATTTCAGAGAAATCTTTGTCAGCCCTGACCTGCCTGCTGCCCCATCCAGGGTCAGGGTTCATCTCTGACAGCCCAGAATCTTGATCACCAGCCTGTTAAGCATCAGCTGAATGGTGGTGGCCACCATTTGCTGTGTTCAGTACATTCCCTTCTAAGCAAGCAACCCTTTTTGGAGCCAAATGATAATCAGAGGTTTGCCTGATGAGTGTGACATCTGAGCCAAAGGGTGCGGGCTGCTCTGAGTGGCATGTGTCACACAGCCTTGGGTGCTGGGTGTCCTTCCCACACAAGAGGCTCCTCCTTTTGGACCATGAGGCTGCCTGGCCCAGTGAGGAGCAATGTGAATAGCATCCTTTGTTAGAGGAAGACGCAAAGTCCTCTAAGGTTTGAGCTGAGGAGAGTTCTGGAAAGCAAGACCACACTCACTGAACACTTGTTCTTCTGGAGTTTTCTACTCCTGCTGGATCACCATCTCTAGTCTCAGGAGCACATTAACCCTCTAAAGCACTGTCCAGATAAGCACAAGACAGCAGAGCTTCCTATAGTCCTCAGCATCACCGAGAGGCCGGACGGCTAAGCTAAGATGAAGGGCAGTGCATACAGCCCATGTAAAGTACCAGGCTGTGAAGGATAGAGCACCTGAGCCTGTGGAAGAAGCCTGAAAATCTGAGCAGATCTGGAGGACACACTGACTCCATTTTGTAAAGTGACACTTGTTCAGTCCTCGGGCAGGCTCATCTGTCGCGTGCCAGCCTGGTTTGCTTTCGCAGCTAATCTCTTGCTAACCGAGTTCTGTAAACCTCATTCACAGAGTTAAACCATTTCGGGTTGTGTCCTCAAATCTGGGGGCGCTTCACAAAGCCCCTGATGCCTGGACTCTGATGTAAGTGGGCTGGAGTTCTGGGGGCTGACTCCTTTTCCTGGCTTGCTCAGAACAGCATTATTAAAGCACTTAAAAGATGTTCTGCATTTCTTCGGTCAAATGCAGAGATTGTTTTTGATCCTGGGGTTTCATGTTTGCCCACAGAGGCCTGTTGAGGTGGCTTTTGTGCCCTGTGAAGTGACCCCATTCATCCTGAGTGCATGAAGATGCCACAGGCTCACAAGCACTTTTTTTCTGGCTCAGGCCCAGAGGCAGTCATTTTCCCAGGAGCCTTTGCTTCTTTTAGTGAAGAATGGGTTTAGTCACCATACCCTGGGTGCTGGTGGGATGTTCGTTACTGCTTAGTGACCTGCCGTTCAGTTTGGGTCAGCAGGCAAGTTGATGTTTGAGGAACAAAGTTGGTTCCTACTAGTAGTTCCAATGTAAATACATTAATTGTTAGTTGAGTGTGGTGTTACACACCTCCAACCCAGGCACTCAGGAGTCTGAAGTGGGGGTGATAAGTTCGAGGCCAGCCTGGGTCACATAAGGAGAGCCTGTCTCAAAAACAGATGTTACATAGTATTTTAAAGGAAACCAATTTCTTTGATTATATAATTTTACATAATATTGGCTCCCTTTGACATTATTTGCTTTCTCCTATAGCACATGAGTTAAAACACCAATATTGTTGATTACTGAGTAAAAGTAAGGTTTTTTTCAGTTCTATTTTTCCTTACAGTATATATTCCTGTTTTAAGTACAATCATTTTTTCTTATGCTTTTATGTTATAAATGGTATATTCATTTAGGTTCATTTATGTTCATTCATCTCCATAGTTTTATTTAAGAACTTAAATTTATTAGCATTTAAATAAGCATTATTTCAAAGTCAAAACTGTTTAGGGCAAATCTAGAGAAATCTCAATGTCCACGCCATTTCTTCCTTTGAAATTGTGTGTGTGTGTGTGTAGACATGTGTGTGTGTGTTCACATGTGTGCAGGTGGATGTGGAGGCCAGAAGACAGTTTCTGGTGCTGTTCTTCCTCAGACCCCATCACCTTGTTTTTTTGAGAACAGGGTCTTTCACCGACCGCCTCTCCCATGGTTTTAAAAATTCACTTTTCGGGGGCTGGAGAGGTGGCTCAGAGGTTAAGCACTGGCTGCTCTTCCAGAGGTCCTGAGTTCAATTCCCAGCACCCACATGGTGGCTCACAGCCATCTGTAATGAGATCTGATGCCCTCTTCTGGCCTGCAGGCATATATGCAGGCAGAACATTGTATACATAATAAATAAGTATTTAAAAAAAATTTACTTTCCTGCCCTAAAGATGACCAAATGCAAAAATCTTTATGCTCTCCCATCCTCCTGCTTTTGAAACGGAAAAGAATGGCCTTTTCTTTTCTAATAGTCCAGGTTTAGGAGCACCGAAGGAGCGGAGAAAGGATGAAACAGCTCTTGAAGTAGAGTTGCAGTTTATTAAAAGAGATTTTAATATAGATTCCAAACAGAAAGATTAAGCAGAGGAGAGATGTTCAGGAATAATGCACGACTTATCCAAGGGTATAGATGTGAGCTTGTCAAAGGAGAGCAAAAGTTCGTAAATGATAGGCTTCATGTAGATTTTATTTATGTGGGCTAAGAGCGCGGGGGAGATGCCCGGGAAGAGAATGTGGAATGGGCTTCCCAAGGGAGAGTCACAATTAAGTGTCTTAGCACTAGCCAGATATTCTATTTTGGTAACTCTCAAGTTATATCTTGAAGGGTTGCTAAGAAACAATCTTCTCCCTGTCTTTTATTTTTAGATAGGGTCTCACTGTGTAGCCCTGGATGGCCTGGAACTTGCTATGATGAAATTGTGGAAATAACTGTGGGCCATTGTCTTGTTCCTGATGAAGACATTCAGATGGAGAATGTACTAGATCTCTGGAGTTCAGGTCTTAAGGTAGACACTGTATCTTAAGTAAGTGTGTTGACTTGGTACCACATGGAAATGAAGAACACACAGCACTGGTATAGCAGCTGTTGAGCCAGACCAGTGACTTGCAGGAGCTGCCGAAAGCCTGTGAAATTTCCACAGGAAGAAAAGATGAAGTGATTTCCAGCTTGTCTCACTGGCAAAGGAAGGGAGAAGATAGAGTTAATAGAAATATCCTTCGGCTGGCAGGATGTTTATGAAGGTTAGCTGGTTGACCACTACTCCCAGAGAACTTTGCTGAAGATGTCTGGAAGGGCATTCTGTGGTCTAAGGAGAGAGGTGGCAGAACAGGTGTGGCAAGGGAGGGCTGAAGAAGTCTGTGTCTGAACTGCTAGTGGTTGTGATGGCACACTTGCTGTTATCTAGAGCGCTGGAAGATTTGAAAGCTGAGATTCAAAGAATGCAATAAGAAAAAGGGTACTTTGAAAATTCCATAAAAACAGATTTGGGGGGGTCTGTTTATATCCCTATACCTGTCTATCATATGATTTTATATTTACATGTATTATAGGTAGAGGAAAACATATCAGTCAAGCCAGGTCTGGGGGCATAGTACTGTTATACCAGCTACTCAGGAGGCTGAGTCAGGAAGATCACAAATTCAAGGCCAATCAGGGCAACTTAGTGGTACCCTGACTGGAAGCAGTATAGGGCTGGGGGCGGGGGCTGCTGCATACCTAGCAGAGCCACGTTCAGGTTGCAGTGCTTGCATCCTGGGCTCTCTGCCTACCCAGGATTGCTAGCTTGAGGCAGCTCTTGGTGGACTGCCCACCCACATAAGCCTAGATGGAACTTGTCAGGGTGTGGTCACCACCCTCATCCGTCTGGGTGAGCCCTCACCTGCAATGTCACCGTCATAGTGTTGGCCAAGATGCCGGTCTTACTGTGTTTTCTCTCCAACCCACCTCCTTAAAGCTTTGGCTCAATACTCTTTCAAGTTTCTTCTGGGGTTTTCAAGCCTGGCAGATATTTTTTATTAAGAACTTGGCCTCGCCACGCCCCCGGAAACACTTCTTTCAAAATTTGCTTCTTCAATGGAAACGTTTCCTTAGAGTTTTCCCAAGAGGAACTATATTGTTGTTATTATCAAACATGGTTCTCTGCCCTCCTTCTAAGTGGCCAGGAAAGACATGAGCATAATTTAGGCTGAAGGTTGAGGTCACCATCTGCCAGCTTCTCCGCCCCGGGGTCTGCTCGTCCGCGGACATCCTTGCTCTCTCCCTCTCCACTCCCTCCCTCCTGGCTGCTCAGACTAGTTGGGCACTTGGAGGTGTCTACACCTGCGGCCGCTCCAGCCCTCCCAGGCTTAGAAGAAGTGCGACATCCCTGCCCTCTTTCTGGTTTCTGTCCTCCGAGCTGGCTCTGGACTCGGGGACTCAGACCGCCCTGCTTGCTCAGGCTGAAGCCAGGATTGGGTGCTGAAGCGCCGCCTCTGTCTCTGTGCGCCCGCGCGCTCGCTCCCGCCCTACTCCCCTCCCAGCCGGCTCCGGTCTCAACCGTTTGGGCTCCGCACTGCAGATGCCAGCCGCTCTTCTGGAGCTCCTGCTGCTCCCGCCGCGTCTCTCTGTTCCTCTGTCTCCGGAGCTCCAGCTGCGCATTCGCAGCTTGCCACGGAGCCTCGCCTGCTTGGACTCTCTGAGTCCCGTGTGCGAAGTCGTTCCTGCGCAGCAGCGAGGACCCGGGAGGCCAACAGTGCTCTCGGATGCGGCAGGACAAGCTGACCGGCTCCCTGCGTCGCGGAGGGCGATGCCTGAAGCGCCAGGGCGGCGGTGGCGGTGGCGTGGGCACCATCCTGAGCAATGTGCTCAAGAAGCGCAGCTGCATCTCGCGGACCGCGCCCCGGTTGCTGTGCACCTTGGAGCCGGGTAAGGCGCGGGTTGTGGATGGGCACCGCGTTGCAGGTGGGAGGGATGGGAGCAGACCCAGGCCTGGGTGAGTTCAGCCGCCACCAGGGCACCGACAACCCCACTGTTCTGAAGAAGCCACCCCGTGGCCTATGCACTCGGTGGGGAAGTGAAGGAGGCTGCCCCTTCCAGCCCAGGCTGCGTCACCTATTGTGCTTCGGGTTCCCTGGAAGCCAGACCTCCTAAGAGGTGTGTGGGTTGGCCTTGACCGCAGGTCGGAGGGAAAGGCAGCTAGTGCAAAGGACGATCCAGTGCATGTTTTCCCGAGAGTCCCTGTGATGTGTTTGTGTTAGGGTAGGAGAGGGCACGAACTGTGCGTAGGTAAGGTTCAGGAGCCCGCCTGGCCTTGTGAGAACAGGCCCTTCCTACCATCACCTTGTATTTACATATCCCTGTTTCTCCAGGCTCTGCTTATCTCCGCGCCAGCTCGGTCACCTGGCATCGTTGCTCAGGGTTTTAAGAGCCTGGCCCTGGCACCCGCGCCTGGGTGCTGAGGGTTCTGGCAAGGGGTGGCCGCAGAGGGAGCCGCTCTGTTTGCCCTCTGAGCTTGAGCTCTGCGCTCACCTTTCCCTGGAGTGGCCCCAGCTGCCTCCAGGCAATTTGTGGTCTCCAAAGTACCCTCCTTTCCCACCTCCCCACCCCTTCTGGGACTTGCTGTCACCCTGCTGCTGCAGATTCTGCCCAGGCACTGGGTCCCAAAGCGTGGAATGCGTCGCCGCCTTTCCGAACCTCGTGGCTTCTTTGTTTTTCTCCACTACCGAAGTGTCTAATTGCAGAGTGTGGTATTTATTCACCGTCTTCTTTTACCTTTTTTTTCCTTTAAATCGCCTTCCCACGTTGAACAGTGTTTTGTATTTCTCAATCCGGAACAGCTGTGATTATCAGATGAAACATAAACCTCCTCGCCTCTCATCTCACTTAGAAGAGCGTGAAAATGACCCGATTTAAGCCTTTGCATGCAGGCGGCGAATTATCAGTTTCACTTAAAACCTGATTCATTTTTGATCAGGAGAAAATAGTTGTGGTTTTGACTAGCCCCAGTTGGGTTTCAGCACAGGAAAGCAATTGGATTATTCCCAGCAAGTGGCTCCAAAAAGTCAAAGCAACATATTTTGTCAAACACAGTGGGAACACAGTGGTTTCAGGGCAGTGGCAAAGTCAACATGGGTCAGGATTTCCTAGTTTTTGTTGTAATAAAGTGAAAATCATAATTATAAGTGCTTACATTCAGCACCGCGGACCTGGACAGCACCCTTTCAATAAAGTCCATTTCATTGGTTGGAACTGGAGGCATTCTTGGTACCATTATGGAGGCAGGAGGTGATTAAAACCATCTCTCAGAATCAGTGGGTAATTAATCTTTCTTGGAGAAGAAATTCATCTATCCAGTTATAACACACTTCTGATTTTTAAAGTTTTGAAATGTCAAGGTATCATCAGATGCCCTGAATTTTTGATAGGAAATCTAGGAAATCTACAGAACACTTGTACAGGGCTCCATATCTTCATCATCAATAAGAACAACATCACCACCATCTGTCTGCTACTGCCATGGGCTTGGGCAAACCAGGCATACATGCCTTTCTTGCATCTTGATTCCATATGTATGCCTTTTAAAAGGCCACTTTCTTATTTTTTTTTAAGTCCTGAAGATTGTTCCTGTCCGTGCCAATCTCTAAGAGCTCCATCTAAGTGATAGAAGCTGCGAGGTTTCAATATGTGCAGGCTGCAGTCTACTTAGCCACAGTGTCATCATTTGATCGTTCTGAATGTTTATTGAGAATGTTTGACATTTCTTGATCTTTGAACTTGTAAACAATAAATCTTTTTTTTTTATTAGCTAAAGGGGCTAGGGAGATGGCTGAATGGTAAGGTGCTTGTTGTGCACACATGAGGACCTAAATTTGCTCCCAAGAACCCATGCCAAACTGCACAGTGCAAGCCTGTAGCCCCAGCATTCAGAGGCTGGTGGTGGGATGGATACACATCTCTGGAGTTTGATAGCCTAGCAGCATGGGTGAGCTTCACAGTGAGACACTATGAGCCAAAGTATACGGTGGAGAGTGACTGAGGAAGACACCCAATGTGCATGCTTACTTGTACACATGCACGCCCACAACACATACCACACACACACCACACACACACACATCACACACACACCACACAACCACATACACACACACACCACACACACATCACATACAGCTTAAAGTTGGGCATGATGATGGTGCCTGCCTATAATCCCAGTACTCAGAAGATACAGGAAATGAAGACATGGCAGATCTACACAGTGAGTTCTAGGCAATTAGGGGTGAAGTAATGAGTCCGCGTGAAAACCAAACTATGCTATCAAATGATTCTGAAGTTGTATAAAAAAGATATATCGTATTTTCAGTTTTGATTATATTTTCATAGATTTTAAACAAGAATAAGAATTGTTATAGAATTTCTCTTCAATAACAACACATAATTCTATTACAGAATTGTGAATAAAGGCTAAATATAAGTAACAAAAATTTATTTTTTTTATTTACTTTTCCACTTCTGTTCCATAGATTTGGGATCTAAATTAAAGCATTAGATTACTTAGGATTAGAATTTAGTCCTTTATTTAGTTTATAGTCTAAAACTTGATGTTTTTATCCTCAACAAATAGGTTTATTAAGATAGAATTAAAATATTTGGAAGTTATCAAATGGAATTGTTGTAATAAATCCTTCCGTAGGCAGAAAGAGGTATGGGAAGGTCTACCTCAGTGAAAGAGTGTGTACTGGGCTGTAGGTTTGATCCCCGGTATTGCTAAATCAAAGCAAATAGGAAGAGGTACTCCTATGAACCTAACGTTGTCCTGTGAGGATTCTGGCTCAGTGCCTTGAGCACACCAGGCACTAGCTCTCCCTTCTTGCTGTGGTCACCGTGCCACGATGACATTGCGCAGCTTTTGATGCTCCAGTGAAGCTCCTGTCCCCTGCGTTGGAAATGAAACCCAAGGTCTCACACACACTAAATAGTTGATGCACTGCCAAGCCTCAACTCCAGCCCTTGAGGTTTCCTTAACTGTCTTAGTCTATCTACCTGTTACAGAAAAACAAACTCTACAACTGGAGAATCCCCCCTTTGTGTTTTATAATTGCTAGCTGCCCAGGTGAGGAGATTTACAGCCAGTCACTGCAACAGTCCTCTGAGGTAGAAGCTGCTGTCCTCACTTCAGTGATTAGGGAATTGAGGTCCAGACAGGCTAAGGAGTTTGAGTTTAGGACCCAGAGATGATGCTGGTCTGTGGCTCTAGCCTGTGCTGTCAGATATTGGCTTTGTTTTTGTGTTACTCCAGGCATCTGTGGAAGCTACCATCTGATGTTTTAAACTCCATTTTATTATCTTAAGCTATTTTTCTATTAGAATTAGTATATTTTAACTAAATTGGCTAAAATTTAGTAAAAACACTTAAAAATTTTAATACAATTCAGTAGAGTCAAGTGTTAAATTTATTTATGATACAACTTTGTTATAATTCACATAAATAACAACTACTTAATTTCCTTCCAGGAGCTGACACAAAATTGAAGTTCACACTTGAGCCATCTTTAGGCCAAAACGGGTTTCAGCAGGTAACTTTGTTTTTGGCTTTTAAGGGATTATTTTTTAATTTTGGGGTGCCAGCAGGGCACATTGTCATATATTCTTAAAATGAAAATATTCACATATATTTTTATACACTACAGATGTCAGTTTTTTCCCCCAGTTTGTAATAAAATAACTTTTAAAGCAAAAGTAACCTGGGTTTATAGTTGCAATGAAAAATTTTGCATTTTTAATGACGTGATACAAGAGTGAGTGCATTTAGGGGAATATGGCTACAGTTCCCCTTCAGAACCCACAGAGAAGCTCAGATAGAGCTTGAACTCATAGTATGCGTGGTGTTTTGTTTCAGATCTTCCCAACTGTTGGGGTCACTTAGGGAAAAGGGGTGTTTGGTTAGGATATTTAAGCTTGGGACCTTACAGCCCCCAGAAAGATAACTTCTGGCGGAGAGAAGCCCTGTGTTAATTTTCTCATACTATGGAGGTTGTCTTAGTCAGGGTTGCTATTGCTGTGACAAAACACCATGGCTGAAGCAAGGTGGGGAAGAAAGGGTTTGTTTGGCTCACACTTCCACATCACTGTCCATCATCAAATAAAGTCAGGACAGGAACTCAAACAGGGCAGGAACCTGCAGGCAAGAACTGATGCAAAGGCCATGGAGGGGTGCTGCTTACTGGCTTGCTGCCCATGGCTTGCTCAGCCTGCTTTCTGATAGAACCCAGGGCCACCAGCCCAGGGATGGCCCCACCCACAATGGACTGAGCCCTCCCACATCAATCACTAATTAAGAAAATGCCCTACAGACCTGCCTTATCCTAAGCCAGATCTTACTGAGGCATCTTCTCAGTTGAGGCTCCTCCTGTCCAGTGACTCCAGTTTGTGTCAAGTTGACATAAAAGTAGCCAGCACAGCTGCCCAGATGCGGAAGCTGGAAAATGCTGCTCCCGGTTTGTATTATTACTTCTCTAATATTTCTCTCTGGTCCTAGTGGTATGATGCTCTCAAGGCAGTTGCCAGACTGTCAACAGGGATCCCAAAGGAATGGAGGAGAAAGGTAAGTGGGGTCACAGGGCTAAAATACAAAACAACCATCACTCTGCCCATTAAAATATCTGGGAAGTCAGAAAAGTGTATTCTTCATTAATCATGCATCGGGTATTCATTGTTCGTGCCAGGTAATGTTCTGGGTGCTAGGGATGCAGCCGTGGAAACAACAGCAGATGGAATATTTTGTCCTCATAAAACTTACAGTGAATCCAATAAGAGTGTGTCACACTGTGATGCGTGCTATAGATAGACATAAAGCAGAGAGAGAGATAAAGAGAGTGTGGGAGAATAGGGATAAGGAGGTGGAATTTTATATAGAAGATGACATGTGGGTAGGGACCTGAAGGAGGAAGTGAGCAGTCAACTGCAGCTGCCTGGGGGAAGGTACTCAGGTGGGGAGCACCTGGGGTGTGATCTCAGAAGAGTGGTGGGAGGCTCACAGAGGCAGGGGAAGCAGTAGGAGGGGCTGGGTCTAGAGGCAATGTGAGTGGCTTGGCCTTGAATGTCTTCCTAGGTTGTAGATGCACTAGGGCTCTTCATTCAGGGAGAGAGAGAGAGAGAGAGAGAGAGAGAGAGAGAGAGAGAGAGAGAGACAGAGAGAGACATACACACACACACACAGAGCGCCAGGAAGCTCCAAGCAGTCTGGTCAGATGGGCTACTTTGTCTACTGCTTTGAGCATATGAGATGTGAGGCTACATACCAGGAAACATGTAGATTAAATAAGTCAGGCAAGAAAGGGGCCAGTGATCACTGGAGATGGTAAAAGGGCTAGATTCTGAATGTACTTTGAAGTCTGAGCTGAGATAAATGCCCAATGCACTGAATATCAGACATATGTGGGATGTCAAAGATGACCTCCAGATTTTGGCCCAAGTAGAGTTGCCGTTGGTGTGGATGGGAGAAACAGGTGTGTGTAATGGGGCAGTGGTGGTGAGATAATTGGTCTGACATCTGTTGCACTCAGATACCTGATACGCATCTAATGCAAAGGTATCCAGTGGGCATTTGAGTGAAATTCTGATGCATAGACATCTGGTTGGAGATATTAATCAATGCTGTTCTTGCCAAGTTATGTTCAAATGCTGAAGTTTGAAATGTACTCTAAGGTTATTAATTTATAAATGTAATCTTAACGTTGGAATTTGAACACTGAGTGTTTAAGTGAAAATTAATATGGAGTTATGAAATTCATTTTTCAGAATTAGATTATCTTGGTCAGGTAAAGGAATAAAAATATCTAGTGACTCTTGAAAAAATTATTTATTCCGAGAATCCATCTGTCAGGGTTGTCTGCATAGAGAGCATGTGTGTGGGAGGAGGTTTAAGGCAGAGACCTCTGTGGGGAAAAACAGTCCATGTGTGACCAAGCAGCTGTTGCTCAAGCAGAGAATGATTTGGAATTGAACAAAACAAAACAAGGTCATAGAATTTTACAGCCTATTCAGTGAACTAAACTAAAATAAAGAAAGTTCTGGCTATTTTCTTTCCTGAAGATTAGGTTGTTCCTTGGCACATAGTAAGAACAGCAAATATTTACTGGAAGAGAGAGTGGAAGCAGGAAGGGTCTGCTTTAACAGCAAACGAAGCTCGCGTGCGTGAGCTAGCCCCGGCTCAGAGCACTTCCTTGCCCTTCCTGGATGCAATCCTACTTTTCTAATAACAGTGGGGCATTCTGCTTTACTGATCTTCTTTATGCAACCCTTCAGGTCTGGCTGACCTTGGCAGATCATTATCTGCACAGTATAGCCATCGACTGGGACAAAACCATGCGCTTTACTTTCAATGAGAGAAGCAATCCCGATGATGACTCAATGGGGATCCAGATCGTCAAGGTAATGCTCCTGAACCTGGCTTCCTGTTCTGATGTTGCTAAAAGGACCCAAAGAGCCAAACACGTCCTAGACAGAGGGTCAGATGACCTCTACCTCCAGGACTGACCGTCTCCGTTCATCTGCTTCCTCATCCCATCCATCAGAAGCTTTTGTACGAAGAGCTTGACTCTGCCTTCATAGATTTAAATGTTGCCAGCAAGAGGAAAATGTGCATGAGCTTCCATTCACGTTCAATTGATCTAATTTTGTTACACAACAGGAGATTGAAGCTCTTTTTATTTTTCTGTAGTATAGGTCAGGATATCAATTGTACTTTCACATTAAAGTCTTTGGACTGAGAAATTTAGACGTGAGTATATTTCGTATTAGAAGCATTTGTCTCTTATTAGAACCTTTGCTAGTCTAAATGTTAATGTATAAATAGTTAGGTTAGCTAATGGATCTGTGTTAAACCAGGTGGGTTAGCATTCAATTCAGGTCCGCTTTGGGCAGCTATGGTTGGGTGCCTTTATTGTTGAGGCTGATGCAAGAGCCAACAATGCTGATTTCATTTGGTAGCAGAATAATCCTTGTACATAAGGCTTGGGCACATGGGCTTTGAGTTTATGAGTGTTCCACAGTGGGATGCTAAGCTGGGATTTGAAAAGGAAGGCTGTCTCATCTACATTTTGGCTACCACAAGATGGCTAATGTGTTGGCACATTTAAATCCATTTTTTAAAAAGGAAGAAGAAACTAAAACGAGCTATTTTCTGATCTAACTTGGTTTGTTTCAGATGAACATTTAAAAAAACCATGGCATTACACATTGCTTGTTGAAGCCATTTGCATTATACATGTTCTAATGCTTTATTTGAAATTTCAGCATAGGACAAAATTTCATATTTGAAATAGTCCCTTTCTGTTTAACTTATGAATTAAGGCAGTGCCTTTATTCAAACAACATTATTTTATGTGTATGGGTGTTTTGTAGGCATGCATGTCTGTGCATCACTGTCATTTCTGAGTACCTATGGAAGTCAGATGAGGCCAATGGGTCCTTTGGAACTGGAGTTTAAGACAGTTATGAGCAGCCATCTGGATGCTCAGAATTGGACCATGTCCTCTGGAAGAGCAGCCAGTGCTCTTGACCACTGAGCCATCTCTCCAGCCTGGTTTTGTTTAGCTTTTATTTTTCTTGTGAGATGGGGGTGTCACTGGGTAGCCCTGGTGGACTTGGACTCACAGAAACCTGCCTGCCTCAGCCTCTCGAGTGCTGAGGTTAAAGGAAGGCACCACAATGACCGGCTTAGGCAAAATACATCTTATAATCATGTTATTAAAAACGATTTCTTATTTTTTTCATTGAAGCAAATGCTCCATCAGTAAAATGATCTTTTCTCCTGAAAACCATGGTGTCATCTTGGTAATTAAATTAAAGATATTAGCGCCATTACACATTGAAGCACAGCAGGTGTTTTTGTAGCGTGCTCTGCACAGGATGATGTGTCTGTGTATTATAATGACTTTGCTGTTTAATTTTAGCAGCTAAACCTCTAAACCTCATACCATATTTTGTTCAAAGGATTAATGCTATCATCCTGCATTGTGTGCTGGAATGACTGTACATACAAACACACTAATGGGCATCTTTAAAGACTCTCCACTTACACAAAATTGTAATGGAGTTTTGTTGATTGAGTAACTCTTTGTGTTGATTCTGGAAGCACTCTGAGAACAGTTGTTTGACTAAAATAGCCCTCATGTATCTTTCTCAGGTGGCATGGTTGAAAGCAGTAGGAAAACACAATTCACAGGAGTGTTCTGGTTCCTGTATATAAATTGTTTATAAACTAAAAACCAAAATCAAGCCAGGTGGTGGTGGCACACACCTTTAATCCCAGCACTCAGGAGGCAGAGGCACTCAGATCTCTGTGAGTTCAAGTTCGAGGCCAGTATGGTCTACAGAGTGAGTTCCAGGACAGGCTCCAAGACTCAGGCTTGGAGAACCCTTGTCTCAAAAAAACCAAAAAAAAAAAAAAAGAAGAAGAAGAAAACCCAATATACATGTTGATAAGGGTAAGGTAAAGCGAGGAAAGGATTTCAGGTGTTTTTTCCCCTGAGGAAGTAGATTAGGAGTTTTTCTAATCAGCTCTCAATCACTGTGACCAAGCTGTGACAAAGTATCTGAAAGACAAATTTGTTTTGGCTCATTGTTTGAGAGGTCTTCTTGGTCTGTAGCGGGCAGGCATCATGGTGGGCTGTGTGTATGCAGAGGAGCAATACCTGCTCACTTCACGGAGACCAGGAAAGAGGGGGGGGGGAGAGGCGAGGCCAGGGTCCCAGTAGCCCCTTCAATGGCATGGGTCCAAACCACAGCAGGAGATGTTTTTAAATCTGTTTCCCCCCCTCCCTAGGATCTGCACCGCACGGGCTGCAGCTCCTACTGCGGCCAGGAAGCCGAGCAGGACAGGGTGGCCCTAAAGCGGGTGCTGTTGGCGTATGCCCGGTGGAACCAGAATGTCGGGTACTGCCAAGGCTTCAACATCCTAGCTGCTCTGATTCTGGAAGTGATGGACGGCAATGAGGGGGATGCCCTGAAAGTGAGTATCAGGTTTAGACAAAGGCAACTGGATGCTGCAGTTGGTACCATAACTCTCCCCTTTGATGCCTCCCCCTTCTAATCCCTTTGTAATTACTGTGATAGAATTTCTCCAGTTAAAGCCATGTCAGGTGACATGCATTGGCCAGCTCAAGGGCACATGACTCTGGCATTCATGATGGTGGCCCTTTTGATATTATTTGAAGGCTCAAATGGCAGGAGCATTTGCCGGGTTTGTTCATGTGGTTGTTGGCAAGGTTGAATTCCTCACAGGCTGTTGAACTGAGGGGTCTCAAGTATTTGATGGTGGTTGGCTGAAGGCCTTTTTGTTCCTGTCCTGTAAGGTCCCCTACCCCAAACTGGCGACTGACATCCTCCCAGTGAGTAAAGTAGAAGGGATTAAAGATTTGCAGCCAAATGTCCCATGTGATAGCCGTTCCGTTTCCATTCCCATGGTCACCAGATGAGTTTATATCTCAGGGGAGGGGCTTATAGAAGTGACTCCCGGGCCAGGGATGTTGCTCTAGGTGGCAGAATGCTCGAATAGCTTTCACAAAATTCAGTTCCCAGCACTGCATTGACCAGGCATGGTAGTATGTTTCTGCAGTTCTAATACTTGGGAGGCGGAGGCAGGAGCATCAGGAGGAGTTCAAGACCATACTGTGCTACATGATGACTTCAAGGCCAGCCCAAGCTGCTCGAGACCTTGTTGACAGGGGAGTGGCACACCACACACACACACCACACACACACACACACACACACACACACACA
>PVIU01010820.1:27596-68100 GCA_004026605.1 Ondatra zibethicus | reverse complement strand
TGTGTGTGTGTGTGTGTGTGTGTGTGTGTGTGTGTGTGTGTGTGTGTGTGTGTGTGTTTGTGTGTGTGCATGCCCACGCAAACAGGCATGGTTTGCATGGAGGTCAGAGAATAAATACATTTGGGGAGTCAGGTCTCACTGTCCACCAGTTGAAGCAATGTCTCTCTTGTTATAATGCTATGCTATGTACTCCATTCCTGACTAGCTGTCTCCTCCCCCCAGCTTCTAGTAATTTTCCCATCTCTGTCTCCCATCTCTCCCCAGGAGTACTGTGATTACAGATGTGTACCACCCACTGCATCTGGCTTTTTACGTAGGTTTAGGTGATCACACTTGAATTGTGAGGCTTGCATGGCTACCTCTTTTACCTGTTGTGCCTTCTTCCTGGCTTTTTTGTGCATTTTAGCTCATCTGGCCTTTACCACATGCCAGCAGATGTTGCAGAAGAAACTTGTGACTCGTTCAAAGTCAATGTTTATGAATCAGAAATAGGATCTCCTCTGCTTTAAGTCCTGACCATGGGTCCTCCTTTAACACAACTCTATAGAAGGCCTCTCAGGCAGTCAAAAATTGTCTCTGTGTAACTGAAGCCAGCTATGGCTTCTCTGTAGCTGCATTTGATGCCACTAACTTCTTTCATTTTTGCTACTGACTCTTCTGGCTCTCTTGACTTTTTTGCATTCTGTGGTTCTCCTCCCCCCACCCCCATTTGTCTTTAAAAGATCATGTCAAGCATGACTTATTCATAGCATTTTGGTGGGTATCAGAGGCAGAAGGACTTTCAGTGGAGACAGGAGAAAGGACATTCTGATGGCAAAGTGTGGGCCACAAATCCTTTGACCCAGGGAAAGCCACAAAAAGAGAAGTAATATGTATTAAGTTTGGAAAGGTAACTAAGAGATAAGTAGAAGAAATTCTGGAATACTAGACCAGGAGTTTGATTGAATTATTTCTCAGCTCAAAAACTTGTGGAAGTCTTCATTCATCATATAGGGTGTATAGCATGGACAGACAATTTTCACCTAAATTGTTACACTGAAGAGACTGTGCCCAGTGATCACCCTGGCTATGCATCAAGTCATTTCCAAGATGGCATTTTGGCAGAGCTACTTTGGAGGCAGCATATAGTGGTGGGGACAGATTTTTAAAATGAGAATTTGTAGTTTAGGATGTAACTTTTTATTTGGGTACTACAGGCATCTGTCACTGTGCTAAGCAACACAAATTCCTTAACCAGGAGACTTCCGTGGGGACCAGAGTCTATATGGCAAGCCATAGTAGGACTGTGGTTCAGCTGAATGTGAGGGAGAGATTCAAACATCTTGAGCCAGACTGGTTTAAACAAACAAACAAACAAACAATAAAAACCACCACTATAGCTCAGTGGTGGAGTGCTTGCCAAGCCTGTCTAAGGCTATGGGTTTGATCCTAAGCATTGGAGGGATAAAAGGTAATGATTTAAACATGTTATTTATTTTTACTGGGAGCTATACTTAGGATCTTCCAAAATGGTACCACTAAGCTATATCCAGAACCCCTCCTTTTGCTAGAGACTGGTCCCACTAAATTTCCTAAGCTGGTCTTAAACTATGCACTTAGTAGCTCAGTGAGACCCTGAACTTGAGATACGCTGCCTCATTCTTGCAAGTAACTAGGAATACAGGCTTGTACCCCTAGACCTAGCTCATTTTTGTGTTTTTTGAGCCAGGGTATTTTTGTGTACCTGATGATGGCCTAGAACTGGGAAGTAGTTCAAGCTGGCCTTGAATTCAGGTTCCTCCTGTAATCCCGCCTCCACCAGTGACAAGGTGTGCACCATCATACCCAGACTTGATATAAAGCTTAGAGACACCTTAGTGTGATATGAGGATAAAGGCATGGATGTGGAAGTCAGAAAGGTACAGATTTGAAACTTAGATGATCCAGTCACTGATAGTTGAAGTTTTTTAGTCAAAATAGCCAGTTTCTCCTATAAGATTGGAACATCGTCTGGAGGTATCACAATCCTTGACTTCAAACTATACTACATGAAAACAGCCTGGTACTGGCATAAGAACAGACAGGAGGACCAGTGGAACCGAATAGAAGACCCGGATATCAATCCACACATCTTCGAACACCTGATATTTGATAAAGAAGCAAAAAATATCAAATGGAAAAAAGAAAGCATATTTAACAAGTGGTGCTGGCATAACTGGATATCAACATGTAGAAAAATGAAAATAGGGCTGGAGAGATGGCTCAGTGGTTAAGAGCATTGCCTGATCTGCCAAAGGTCCTGAGTTCAATTCCCGGCAACCACATGGTGGCTCACAACCATCTGTAATGAGGTCTGGTGCCCTCTTCTGGCCTTCAGACATACACACAGACAGATTATTGTATACATAATAAATAAATAAATAAAATGAAAATAGACCCATATCTATCACCATGTATAAAACTCAAATCCAAATGGATCAAAGACCTCAATATAAAGCCAGCCACACTGAACCTTATAGAAGAGAAAGTGGGAAGTACACTTGAACACATTGGCACAGGGAACCACTTCCTAAATAGAACTCCAGCAGCACAGACACTGAGAGAAACAATTAATAAATGGTACCTCCTGAAACTGAAAAGCTTCTGTAAAGCAAAGGACACAGTCAACAAGATAAAACGACGGCCTACAGAATGGGAAAAGATCTTCACTAATCCCACATCAGACAGAGGTTTGATCTCCAAAATATACAAGGAACTCAAGAAATTGGACACCAAAAGAACACATAATCCAATTAAAAAAATGGAGCACAGACCTAAACAGAGAACTCTCAACAGAGGAATCTAAAATGGCTGAAAGACACTAAAGGAAATGTTCAACATCCTTAGTCATCAGAAAAATGCAAATCAAAACAACTCGGAGATTTCATCTTACACCTGTAAGAATGGCCAAGATCAAAAACACTGATGACAACTTATGCTGGAGAGGTTGTGGGGAAAAGGGAACACTTCTGCATTGCTGGTGGGAATGCAAGCTGGTACAACCCCTTTGGATGTCAGTGTGGCAATTTCTCAGAAAATTAGGAAACAACCTTCCTCAAAACCCAGTAATACCACTTTTGGGTATATATCTAAAGGATGCTCAATCGTGCCACAAGGACATGTGCTCAACTATGTTCATAGGAGCTTTGTTTGTCATAGCCAGAACCTGGAAACAACCTAAATGCCCCTCGATCGAAGAATGGATAAAAAAATGTGGTACATTTACACAATGGAGTACTACACAGCAGAAAAAGATAACGACAGCTTGAATTTTACAGGAAAATGGATGGAACTAGAAAGCATTATTTTGAGTGAAGTAACCCAGACACAGAAAGACAATTATCACATGTATTCACTCATAGGTGTTTTTTTAACATAAGGCAAAGAAAACCAGCTTACAAACCACAATCCCAGAGAATTTAGACAACAATGTGGACACTAAGAGAGACCTACATAGATATAATCTACGTGGGAAGTAGAAAGTATAAAAAGACAAGATCTCCTGAATAAATTGGGAGCATAGGGACCTTGGGGGGAGGGTTGAAGGAGGGAGGGAAGAGGCAGGGAGGGGAGCAGAGAAAAATGTAGAACTCAATAAATATCATGGAAAAAAATCGGAACATCGGTATATTTGAAAGATTTTTGAGGGTACTTAGTAGTGAACTAGAAATACATACACAGGTAACTGTGAATAGTGTAGGCTGTGCCATAGAAGAGATAAACCTGCAGGGCGGTATTGAGTGAGAGTGTTTGTGCCACTAACGTACTTCATCTTCACAGCAACAGCTCAGGTAGCTGCTTTACTTCATTTTACAGGTGAGGGAAGTCAGTTACCTAAGGTAGACAGGAAGGGTCCGGTCCTGGTTCCAGAGTTCCTAGTCTTAATCTCTAGACCAGTGGTTCTCAACCTCTGAGTAAAGACCCCTTTGGCAAACCTTTGTCTCCAAAAAGGTTTAATTACAATTCATAACAGTAACAAAATTACAGTTCTGAAGTAGCAATGAGAAGAATCTTGTGGTTGGGGTCACTACAACATGAGGAACTGCACTAAAGGGTCACAGCATTAGGAAGGCTGAGAACCACTGGGTTAGACCATAATATGCCTAGAGATCTAGTCAATGAGCAGTAGCTGTTTCGTTTTCTTTTGTCTTTTTTGTTGAATGACTGCAGTGGGTTGAGGTGGCCTACACTTATGATCCCAGCATTCAGGAGGCAAAAACAGGATTGGAAAGTTTGGGGCTAGCATAGAACATGTAACAAGGCCCTGTGTCTCAACACCCATCCCATCTGCAGCTGAAATGAACATAACTGAATGAGTGACTCAGCACTGCCTCCTTTGGCTTTATTGTAGGTGAGGAACAAGAAATTTAATGCCTGTGTAGTGTGTGATTTACTAGTTAGCATCCATTGACTTATTTCATTTTTTCTTGAAAACTTGCTATGAAATTGCAGATGATCTTGACTTCTTGATCATCTTCATCCTTCTCCACCTCCCAAATCCTAGGATTATACCACCCAGAGTTTTGCTGTTTTAAGATTTTGTTTTGAGACAAGGTTTCTCTGTGCAGTTCTGGCTGTCTTGGAACTTGCTTTGTAGGCTAGGCTAGGCTACCCTAGAACTCAGAGATCCGTTTGCCTCTGCCTCCTGAACGCTGGAATTAAAGACATATGTGTGTGTGTGTGTGTGTAAGACAGAGAGAGAGAGAGAATGAGAATTCATGCGCATAAGTGCAGTTGTGCAGTTGCTCTTGAAGTGCAGAAGAGGGTGTCAGATCCCTAGAGCTGAAATTACATGAGGTTGTGAGCCACCTGATGTAGATGCTATGAACAAACTTGGATCTTCTGGAAGACCAGCAAGCACATTCTAGATCTTAGGTGTATGAATGTTTTGTTTTGCCTGCATGTATGTATGTGTATCACATGTGTGCCTGATGCCCTCAGAGATCAGAATAAGGGACCAGATGCCCTGGAACTGTCTAGGTGTTGGGAACTGAACCCAGGTCCTCTGCAGGAGCAACAAGTGTTCTTAACTGCTGCTCCATCTCCCAAGTCCCTTCTTCAGCCTAAGTGCTGGGATTCTAGGTGAGAGCCCAGCCCCCACAGCCTGCTGTGTACTAGTAGGGCTTTAGCAATTTTTGGTTAAATTGCATCTGTGTAGCTAGTTTGTCACTCTACAGCTTAGTTTTTTGTTTTTTGGTTTTTCTCTGTGTGTTTTTTAATTTTTCGAGACAGGGTTTCTCTGTAGCTTTGGAGCTTGTCCTGAAACTAGTTCTTGACCAGGCTGGCCTCGAACTCACAGAGATCCGCCTGCCTCTGCCTCCTGAGTGCTAGGATTAAATGTGTGCGCCACCATCACCCAGCCACTCTACAGCCTTTTTGAGGTGAAGAGAGATGGGAATCATCCCTCTTTGTATTCTTAGCTCAGGCCATTGGAGAATTAAAATAATAACATATTCTGTTGCTTTGGAAAGATACACTTTTCATGTATATTCTCTAAGCTCCAATGTATTTCTTTCTTTCTTTTCTTCTTCTTTTTTTTGGTTTTCCTGAGACAGGGTTTCTGTGTGTATCTTTGGCTGTCCTGGAACTCACAGACATCTACCTGCCTCTGCCTTCTGAGTGCTGGGATTAAAGGTGTGGGCTACTACGCCCAGTTAAATTCCAATGTATTTCTATGTTTTCTTCTGATTTTGTTTTGGAAACTGAACCCAAAGCCCTGTAAATACCATTGCCCACACCTTCAACTTGTAGACATTTCAATTTCTGTGTCACCCAGACCATAATGTACCAGGAGGTGTAACTTTTGGGGAAAGGGAGATTTTTTAGCAGGGTCTCTCTATGTAGGTCAAGCTGGCCTGGAACTGGACGTGCAGTACAGATTGTCCTTGAACTCAAAATCCTGCCCCAGCCCCGCCAACTGCTAGAATTCATGTGTAAGCATCCTGCTCATATTCCTCATTCTTGTGTTACACTGACACATTCATAGTTTTTGATTATTTGATCTCAAACTGGGATTCTTGGGCTATAAAAACAGAATTTGAGTTAGGTATAGGATTGTATTTCAAAAATTTCAGATACTCTGGAGGGTGAGGCAAGAGGATTGTGAGTTGTAGGCCAGTTTGAAGAATTTAGAGACCCAGGCCCCGCTTCCCCAAATTAAAGAAATGAAAGGGTTAGGAATTAAGCTTAGTGGGTGAGAGCTTGCCCAGCATTCTCGAGACCCTCGTTTGATACCCATCTGCCACCCCTTTCAAACTAGTTAAGAAAGGGTGAGAAGAAAAGGGGAGTCCATTGCCAAGACTTCGAGTATCTCAGAAAACAAGCTGGGCTCATACAAGCCGCAGGTGGGTTTGCCCACTTCTCACTCTAAGGTGGTGTGGGTGCAGAGTCGCTTGGCTGCTTGCTCTCTGTAGCCATTCATGTCAAGTTTGACAGTCGACCACAGAGATGACTAAAGCAAGCAGAAATGTCTAAAGGATGACAGCTAGCATAGCCTTCCCAGTATTTGGACTGGGCCCAAGTTCCAGACCAGAGTTATTTGTTCACATCTAGAAAGTGAACTTTCTTGACCTGTTAAAGTACATTTCTGTGTCTATGGTCTTTCCTGACTTGTTTTTCCTGTTACCCTGTTAGTTTGCCAGGCCATGTTAAGTAAATGCTGAATTGTACTGTTTTCTACTGTGACTTAAAAGATTTGTTTAATATGTGGTAATAATTAAATGTTGAAAAATTCAGAAAGATAACACACCCCAAACTTAACCACCCGGAGCCAGTTGCCATGAGGAGCTGCTATGGAGGTCCACGCGGTGTTCCTAGTGCTCAGGAGATGGAGACTGGATGACTGGAAATTCACATAGCAGCCAGCCTAAGTGGGGATTGAACCTAGGGCCTGACATGTTAGACAGGCTCTCCACACTAAACTTTTTTTTAAAAACTTACATTTTATTTATTGGGGAGGGGCACACATATGCCATGGTGTCCTTGGGGAGGTCAGAAGACAGTTTGCAGGGTGGTTCCAGGAACTGAACTCATATCATCAGGCTGGGCAGCAAGTGTCTTTGTCCATCGAGCCATCTCACCAGCCCATACACCGAGTTTTTTATTTTTATTTTTTGCAGGGGCAGGGAGTGGATGAGAGAATGGGGTGGGCATGTTTATTTTTGTTTTTGTTTTTTTGAGATGGGCTCAGGAAGTCCAGGCTGTCTAGTTGAGCCTGGCCTTGAACTGTTCCTCCTGCCTCCAACAGTCATCACTTCTGATTCCAGGCTTTTTATTTAGCTGTTTTTGAAATATCATCTCACTACGTGTGCCAGGCTCTTAGTCTTGAGCCTATGGTGTAGCCCATGCAAAACTTGAACATGGTGATGATCCTGTCTCAACCTCCTGAGTAACTGGAATATAAGACTTGTACAACCAAGTCCAGCTTGGAAACTCTTACTATTATTATAAAACTCAGAAAATAGACCAGGCTGGCCTCAAACCCAGAGATCTGGCTGCCACTGTTTCCATAGAATGCTGGAACTAAAGACTTGTACCACATTTGGCCTTACTAATTATTAGTATTTGTTGTTGAAACAGTCAACTATAGCCCAAGCTGGCCTTGAAGTAGCTATGCAGCCAAGGATGCCTTAAGCTTGACCCTCCTGCTTCTGACCTCCTCAGTCAGGCGTGCAAACTTGTCATCTTCTTTCTCTCTGTTTTTTTTCCCCAGCCCCCACCTCTCACAACAGAGATTTGATAAATAGCTCACATCTGCATATGAGGAACACAGATGGTTTCTAAAATTTGTCTTTTAAATTTTTTAAGCATTTTAGTGTGTGTGTGTATGTGTCTGTGTCTGTGTATGTATGTGTAACAAGTGTGCCAGTGCCCTCAGAGGCAGAAGAGAGCTTTGGAAACCCTGGAGTTGGCTAGACCCATAGGTAGTTGTTGGCTACCAGGCATGAGTGCTGGGAATTGAACTCAGGGTCTCTGAAAGAGCAGGAAATGCTTTTAAACTCTAAGCCATCTCTCTGGTCCCCCAGTTTTTCTTATTTTGAGATGGAGTTTTACAGCTCACTCTGTAGTCTAAGCTGGCCTTGAATTCACAATCCTCCTGCCTCAGCTTCCCAGTGGCTAGGATTACAAGTCTATGCCACCATGGTTGGCTCTAACTTAGTTTTGAAAAGGTTTTATACCAGTTTATATTGCTACCTAATTTATTTCCTCTTTTAAAAGAGGCAAGGTAGCTGTGACTGGCTTAGAACTGCTATATAGACCAGTCTAGCCTCAAACTTGCAGTGATCCTCCTGCCTCTGTCCTATGTGCTAGGATTACAGTTATTGGCCACTATACTTGGCTCTTAATTTCTTCTAGTCTGTTTGTTGTAATTAATTTTGTTCCTTACATGGACAGAGAATGGTCTCTGCCTGATAGTTTAGTGGCATTTTGAGATTTATGCATCAGCACAGATGAGGTTCTGTCAGCCTGGATAACAGTCTGTTGGTGTTTATGTGTGCACAAATGCTCATGTGCACCACAATGTATGTGTAGAGGTCAGAGGGCAACTTGTGGGTTGGTTCTCTCCCTACCATGAGGGTCCCAGGGACTGGCCTGAGGATATCAGGCCTGGCAGCAGTGCCTTTCGTACTGAGCCCTCTTCCCCCAGCTCTATTATAGTTCCTAACATTTGTGTAATGTTAGAGGGTTATTCAGGCTTGTTTAACATCTGTCAGTATTTTGTGTATGTTGGCGATGCTGACTGCTAAATCTACACCTTGTTTTTCAGACCTGTAAGATCTGGACATGTCCTTCATATTTGACTGGATTTACAGTGGTTTCAGCAGTGTGCTGCAGTTTCTAGGTAACCTCAGCTTTGCTCTTTGTAGCTATCCTGTTCACCCTGTTTATGTAAATGCACTTGTTTGTAGAGAGCTCCTTTATGTAAGCCTGTGGTTAAGACAGTGAGCTTTGGAATTATGAAATACATCCAGTGACTCACTCCCTTGGAATCACGTAATCTTAGGTCAGGTGTGGGAGAGCACACCTGTGTCCCAGCACTTAGGAGTCTGAGACTGGAGGGTTCCAGCAGGTTCCAGCCAAGCCTGCTCTTCAGAATGAGCTCAAATTTCTAAAAAATTATATAATCTTGAATAATTTCCTTTTTTACTTTACCCCAAGTTTACTTATCTATAAAATAGCCCTTTTTTTTTTCTTAACGTGCTGGAGCTGGAACTTAGGACCTCGTGCATGTTGGGCAGGTGCTCTAGCTCTGAGCTGTATCCCCAGCCTTGGCTCTAACGAATCTACTCTTATGATTTATTTATCTAGAGACAGGGTCTTACTATGTACCATTGGCTGGCTTGGAACTCACAGAGATTTGCCAGCCTCTGCCCCCAGCTCCTAGTGCTGAGATTAAAGGTGTATGTCACCATGCCTGGCTTCTATCTCTTATAATTGTTTCCAGTAATATTCCTAACAGAAATATGTATTACTTCTTGACTCATTTATCTGCATTTTTAAACATTTTATCTCAGTGTAGAATCCAGTGTGTTACTTTTGCTTTTGGTTTCTTTTGGCACAGAGACTCTGACCCAAGGCCTTTTGCACATTAGGCTATTGCTATATCAATTGAGCTCCATCCCTAGCTCTGTCAAGTATTAGGCTTATTATAAACATCTATGTCTGGGGCTGGGGAGATGACTCAGTCAGTAAAGTACTTGTTCAAGCATGGGGACCTGAGCTCCATCCCGGCACCCACAAAAATGAAAAGAGGCTGGGCATGATGGCACACACCTTTAATTCAAGTATTCAAGAGGCAGAGGCAGGCGAATCTCCATGAGTTCCAGAAGAGCTACCTGTGGACCTTGTCTCAAACAAACAAAGAAAACACTGATTGCTCTTCCAGAGGACTCAAGTCAATTCCCAGCACCCACTTGGTAGCTAACAACCATCTGTAACCAGTTCCTCCTTGAGCATCAGGTATACACACGGTACACAGACATGCATGCAGACAAAACACCTATATAACTCAGTGGGCTAAGGTACTGGCGCCCAAATCTGATGATCCCCCAGAGCCCATGGAATACAGAAAGAAAAAAAAATTAAAAGTTTAAAATTTATTACCAGCCAGGTGGTGGTGGCACATGCCTTTAATCCCAGCACATGGGAGGCAGAGGCAGGCCAATTCTGAGTTCAAGGCCAGCCTGGTCTACCAAAGTGAGTTCCTAGACAGCCAGGGCTACACAGATAAACCACGTCTCAAAAAAAAAAGCAAAAACAACAACAACAAAAAAACCAAGCAAACAAAAGAGAAGTGCCTGCAAACCAAGAATTTAGTTCAGTGCACATTTTGTGGGTTGTTTGTTTCGGGGGGGGGGGGTAATGTACTTGGGATTGGATCCAGGCCCTCACGTGTGCTAAATAAACCATCTACGACCGAGCCAAAGCCACTGCCCCAACACAGTCTTTGAAGAATCGGGTTCAAGTGTTCTGTGTTCTGGGTGTCCCTTTTGAGAATCAGATCGAGGTACTTTACATTTAATATTTAGGCCACTGAAAAACAAAAACAAACCAAAAAGAAAAATTTGGCTACTAACCAAATATGATGGTATGTATCTGAGGACTGGATAAAGGCCAGCCTTGGCTATCCTGGGAGATTCTATTTTCTCCTTTCCCTTTCCTTCCTTCCTTCCTTCCTTCCTTCCTTCCTTCCTTCCTTCCTTCCTTCCTTCCTTTCTTTCTTTCTTTCTTTCTTTCTTTCTTTCTTTCTTTCTTTCTTTCTATTGTTTGTTTGTTTAAGACAAGTTCTCACTATATAGCTCTGGCTGTCCTGGAACTCACCTTATAGAAACTGGTTAACTGGTCTACAAAGTGAGTAGATCACAAGATCCACCTGCTTCTGTCCCCTGAGTTCTGGAATTAAAGGTGTGAGCCACCATGTCTTCCTGGGAGAGTTATTTTCAGAAATAAAAGGATATTAAAAAAAAAAAAAGAAGGAAGCAAAGAGGGAAGAAAGAGATCAGAGAGGCATTGATAACTGACCACAGATTAGGACTACAGACAGTTTACTTCTTAGCTAAAGTGCCAATAAAAATAGATGTTATTTTGGAAGGAATTTATCAGAGAATGGATGGCCTAGAATGAGTTCCTTAGTTACCTAAGACATCAATGTAATTAGGTATATAAACATGCTGTGGCACACATGCAGAGATCAGAAGATGACAGGAATTGGATCTTTCCTTCCATCCTATGGGTTCTGGGACTCAAACTTGGGTCATTAGGCTTGGCTGCAAGTGTGCACCCGCCCAGCCATCTCACCAGCACCATGAAGATATTTCTTGAGCTGCTGCTCTGGTTCATGAAAATCTTCCTGTTCTTTTCTGTTAACTTTTGGTGAAGTCAAAAACTAGACATAAAAGAAAGGCCAGAACTGCCTGTAGCTTAGTGATGGGTACTGAGCAGTGTGAGGACCTGGGTTCCATCCCTAGCACTAAAGCCTTCTTTTCTTCTGACACAGGGTCTCTCCATACGCTTTTAGTGTAAATGTAGCACTAAAATGACAGTCCAATATAGATAGGTCAGTGCTGCCATTCGTCCCTATTCTTTCTTAACCTTCTCTGTCTTTAAGATTAGACTGTTGACCTGAAACACAGGTTGGCCTCCTGGCTCAGCTTCCCTGGGGCTGGGATTATAGGTGTGAGCTAGCATGCCTTGTTCAAACTTATTTATTTATCCATGCATTCACGCATTAGTTCATTGGTTTTTTTTTTTTGTTTTTGTTTTTGTTTTGTGGTGCTGGAGATTAAACCTTGGCTTCATGTATGCTAGGCAAGCACCTAACTACTGGGTAATACTTATTTCTTGAATGATTAATTTATTTCCATCCATGAAAAATTCCTTTTTTTCATTTTGTCTGGCTCCATGCAGACATGACGTCAGTCGTTGCATGGCGCTTTTCTAGCACAATGCACAGCATTACCTTTAGTTGACACGGTGCTCAACCTCTCCGTCTGTAGACATATGTGAGCAACAAGCTTCTGTTGACCAGGACCAAACTTAGTTTTTTAATTATTCGAGGTCCCAAATCACAGATAAATTGATGCACTCATCTGTCTGACTGTTGTCCTGGGACACAGCCTAGGCCTAGATTATGTAGGCGAGTGGTTCGCCACTGAACTGCATCCACAGCCCTATTTTTAAACTTTTGTTTTGAGACAGGGTCTCAGTTAGTTGCTCAGGCTGGCTTGGAACTCATGTTCTTCCTGCCTCCATCTCCTAAATACGTAAGATTATAGGGATGAATGGGGCCGTGGTGTTGCTTGCCTTTAATCCCAGTACTATGGAAACAGAGGCAGGTGGATCTCTGATCTCTGTGAGTTCAAGGCCAGCCTGCTCTACAAAGTGAGTTCCAGGACAGCCAGGACTGTACACAGAGAAACCCTGCCTCTCCCCAAAAAAAGAAATAAAAGGAAAAAGGTTACAAGGATGGATGACTGCCTGCAATTCCAGAGACCCTGGGTTCAATTCCCAGCATCCACATGGCAGCTCATGTAACTATCTATAACCCAGTCTCAGGGGACCTCTCTGGTGGCCTCAGACACTGCACTATAGGCATAAAATAAAACCTGAAAATGAGAGCTAGGCCTTACTTGGTGGTATAGACATATAACCCCAGCAACTCAGCTACTAACCCCTCCTGACTGACGCAGGAGGATCACAAATTAAAAGTTAGCAACAGAGTGAATTCAAAGCCAAGTTGGGCAATTTGGTGAGATCCTATCTCACACTAAAAAGTAAAAAGAGGACAGAGATACAGCGCAGTGATAGGAAACACTTGCCTGGCCCAACTTAGGGTAGCACTGCCACACAAAAACAAGAACAAGTACAGAAAACCTGAAAATAAGCTTAGGAAGCCAAGCTTGTTTATGCTTAATTACTTATGTTGAGGCAGAGTTAGAATTGATTATTGTTTATTTGGTTTGTTTGTTTGTTTGGTTGGTTTTTTCGAGACAGGGTCTCTCTGTGTAGCATTGGCTGTCCTGAAACTTACTCTGTAGACCAGACTGGTCTCAAATTCACAGAAATCCACCTGCCTCTGCCTCCCAAGTGCTGGAACTAAAGGTGTGTGTCACCACCGCCTGGCTGTCTGTTTTTTAAAGCAGTCTGTCTGCATAGCTCTGGCTGCCTGGAATTGCAGGCCAGGCATGATACACCTCCCTCTGCCTCCTGATTATCTGCTGGAATTAAAGGCAGGCATGGGCTACCATACTTGGCCTGGGTTTTGTTTTTTGAGACAGGGTCTCATGTAGCCCAGGCTGACCTCAGACTTGCTATAGCTAAGAATTGCCTTAAACTTCAGATTCTCCTGCCTTAATCTTTCAGCTCTTGGAATTGCAGATATGGTAAAGTTGGGTTTATTAGGGTTTTAATGTCAGTGTAAGCATAGACATTAGAGAGGAGCACTTAGAAGAAGGCACCACACACCCAGGAGTTCTAGACTTCTCAAGAGTTACACTTCAGGTGTCTTAACAATAACCGAGGACAACAGTAACAGTAACTCTCATGTCATGTCCAGTATAAAGTCATTTTTGTGATCCATGTTTGATGTCACTCTTACTGATCATAGCTCTTATTCTGCAGGATTGTATAAAAAAACTGGTAAACTGGTATTCCTTGGATTGGATAATGCGGGGAAAACAACGTTGCTGCACATGCTGAAAGATGACAGGCTTGGCCAGCATGTCCCAACACTACATCCCAGTAAGTATTTTCCTCATATGAGTCATGCTGAGTCATAGGCCCTGCCCAAAAGTTTTTTATTTGGGGTTTTTGGTGGATAAAGTATGAGCGTTTTCAACCTGTTCCTGAAATAGTTGGGTAAATAGTAATTGACCTGGTTCCCAGAGCACAAATTAAGATCTAGAAGTAACGCTCAGACGTTTTCATCCCTGTACAGCCATGAGCGCAGCCTAGGTTACAGAGTAAGAACCTACAGAGCCAGCAGCAGAAACAGAGGGCTAATTTATATCTGTAACTGTCACAGTGAAAGATGCTAAACGAGGCAGATAGAGTTTAAAAACAAGTTAACTGGAGGATGTGTGATGGCACACACCTCTAACCCCAGCACTTGGAAGAAGCAGGTGGATCTGCGAGATCTCGGACATTGTAGTAAATTCTAGGTCAACCAGGGCTCCACAGTGAGACCTTAACACAGAAAATAAAAATGAAGAGGGAGTCGCCTTCTGGCCTATACATGTGCCTGTGGCACACATCCACCTGCACTCATATCTACATAAAATAAAAGTAAATAACGTTTTGAAAGAGCTTGATTTGTTAAGACAAGGAGTGTCTGTGTGCAGAATTAGAGCCAGCCAAGTACTTTTGCTTCTTTTTTGCCTGCTGGTGCTGCTCCCTTCATTTACCCCAGGAGTATGTCTTGAGCACCTACTATATGCCACACCTGATCTAGACACAGGAACCTGCAGAGCACAGAGCAGGTGCTGTCTCAGCTCTCTTGCATCTCACATTCATTCCAACTTGTATTTTTTCATTTAAAGTAACAGCCCTGTGTCCTCTGATCTGGCAATTCTACTACTAGGTGTTTATCTGGAAAAGTGAGAATATGTATTTGCCAAAAGACTTGTATGGAAAAGAGAAGGAAAGCAGCAGGAAATATTCTCCAAGAAAGAGGAGTAAATGCTGGGCGTGCACACCTGTGGTTCCAGCATGTGGGAGGCAGAGGCTGGAAGTCAACACTGGAGCCTGGTCTACATAGAGTTTCAGACCAGCCAGGATAAATAAGACTCCGTCTCAAAAAAGAAAAATAAAATAGACCTCAGTCATGACACATTCCATGAGAGAAGCTGGTCACAAGACGTTCCCTGCTGTGTTACACCATCACATGAAATGTTAGAATTAGCAAGAAAAATCCATGGGATAGGCTTGAGCTGCTTCTAGGGGTGAGGTCTAGGTGGGGGGCTGACAGGGAAGGGAGATGGGGCATTCTGAGGTGTTGACAGTTTCCTTCCTGTATCTTTGCTATTAAATAGGTATGTAACCATATGAAAGCCATTTCCCTTTCAAGCATATTCAAGCATTGCCCTTTCCTTGTGGTAGTGACTTTAAATACATACCCAGTTAAATATTTAATTTACTGGAAACACTATATAATTCCCTCCCTTTAGTTTTTGAGACAGACTCTTGCTTTGTAGCCCAGGCTAACTTCAAACTCACCGTCTCTCAACTTACCTAGCTTCCCAGTGCTGGAGATGTGTGTGTTCTGGGTGTGCTCTACCTGAGCCAGGTTACAATAAATGCCTAACAGAATAAATGCTCTGGCGCCATGTAGTTACATGGAAATTTTCATTGTGATTATGGAAAACTTCTCTTTAGGGTATGGGGGAAAATAAGAGTCTGGAAGTCTTCCCACTACACACTAGGTAACTAGACTGAAATGCATGTGAGCGGCTGTTTTCAGACCCTGAGCAATAGCCGGTGCAGGACGAGTTCCTAAGAGAATGAAAATGATCTCTTCGTGTTCCAACTTTTATGCAGAAGGTAGTTTTCAGTCCCAGGTGTAAGAGGAAACTCAAACAGCCAAGTCAGCTGAGGAGACAGAGACCAGAACTGGGAGGGTAGAACCTGCCAGGTACAGCCCTGGAAGAAAGGATGGGAGGAAATTACTCCAGAAGTTAGCATGGACAATACCTGTTTGTGTATTTGTGGAGCAGAACCCAAGAAACCACATCTGGAGAAAAAACAGTTCCACTAGAATGGAGTTCAAAAGAATACAGTGAAGTTTAGTATATATTACAATTTTATAACGTTGTCACACATGCAGAAAGTAGGTAAGTGTGACCCATAACCAGGAGAAAAATCTCTCAGAAGAAATGGACCCAGAAGTGACGAAGGTGAAGGATTAACAGATAGGGAGAGGCAGCTCTGGTGGGCTGGGGATGTGGCTCAATTGGCAAACTATCTGCCTAGCCTGTATGAAGCTGTGCAGAATCTGCATGAATTAAGCATGGTGGATCATGCCGGTTATCTGCTTCATAGCAAGTTCAAAGCCAACTGGGTTTGCATGAGACCTGTCTGAGAAATGAAGTCTGAAAGGCTCTTTGTTTCTTCTATTACACTGACTGAGTCAAGAGTAGGGTATATGCCGTGCTGCAAGTGCAGTCAACAGACAGACTTGTCGGTGTCAGTTCTCTCCTCCCACCCTGTGGGTTCTGAGAATCAAATTTAGGCCATTAGGCTTGGTGGCCAGCACCTTTACTTGTTAAGCCACCTTGCTGGCCCTTTTTTCTTTCTTTCTTTTAAATTTAAAGTGACCAAGGATTTAAATGAAAATATGTACTTAATGAGGAGATAAATGGAAGATTATAAACATGTCTTTATAGTCTAGGCTAGCTTTGAACTTGCTCTGTAGCCAAGGATAGCCTTAAACTTCTGTTCTTCCTGTCTCTACCTCCCAAGTGCTGGGATTATAGTCATGAGTCCCTGTGCCTGGCAGATTTCTGATTATGTTGTTAAAATATCTTGTTTTTACTTAGCTTCAGAAGAACTCACTATTGCTGGCATGACTTTTACAACTTTTGATCTGGGTGGGCACATCCAAGGTAAGATTCTATGTCCTAGTCTCTGTTTTGTCTTAACTTAGTACATGTGGCTGCTATGGTCCAGAGCTTGGAACTGCATGCTCTTCAAGTAAGGCAGAGTAAGGCCAAGGATCATCAGCAGATGTGCACGCCTTGGAAGCCAAGAGGGCTTTTATGATACTTCTGATTCACTGAAGTCGGAACTGCTTGTGGTGGAGAGGGAGGAAGAAAATTCAGCTCCCATTTTCTTTGCATCAGGCTCCTCTCACCTGTTGTCAAAATCATACTATGAACCCATGGTGCAGCCCCCACCCAAGCTCCCAGTGACGAACCATTTCTTAGAACACACAGACTTGTCATTGTCCCAGCATTCTCTACGGTCCTTTCTCTCTTCCCATTTCTCTTTCTCCCACTAGAGCTGACCTCCAGTTCTCCCCCTCTGCTTTTGCTCACAAATCCCCATCTGTGAGATGTGGCTCCCTCCCTGGAGAAGCGTCCTAGCTGGGAATGCTCCAGCTGTACATATGTGGGACTTAGTGCTTCTGTATACATTTCTGCAGGATCTGAACCCTAAGCTGGATTTCTGTGGATGAACATCCTGTTCATGTTTTATATCATAATAGTTCTTAGCATGTGAGGCACATGGTACAGCACACCTAGTGAATGGACCTAGAAGCCTCCTGAAGCCTGCTGCTAAGGAATGGCTAGAGCTAGTGGGCTTCTGGAAGCCTGGTAGTAGGATGGGGTGGCAGCCCTAGTGCTGATGTTCTATGTAGAGCTTACCACCTCACATGCCCTTCATTTCCAGCACCATAAAGATAATGATAGTAAAATATGTTTTTAAATGATGCAACATACATTTGAAAAAGATTTTCAGTGGCTGTGGTAGTAAAAGCACATTTGAGACATATATCTGTTCATCTCTGGGGTATGAAGATTTGAGAATTGGAATCTAGAACTGGGGAGATGGCTCAGTGGGCAAGAGTGCTTCCCTCGCAAACTTGAAAACCTGTGTTCAGTTCCCAGAACCCAGGGGAGAGGAGAGCACAGACTCCAAAGGTTATTCTGTAATTTCCACAAGCCTGCTCTTACATACACACACTTGTACTCACAGATACATCATAAATAATAATAATAAATAAAATAAAACCTAGACTCTAATGGAGTTTACCTGAAATTTTATTTCTACAATGTTTTCCAGATGGACTATAAAGCTCAAGTTAGAGAAGAGAGTTTCCCATGGGGTACTCTAAAAGCTGCTGCTTTCTTAAGGTTTGGTTCCCAGCACCCACATGGCTGCTGACAACTGTCCTTAACTCCATTCCAGGGGATCTCATGCCCTTTCCTGGCCTCCACAGGAACCATGTGTATGAGACAGTATATATGTCTGTGTACCATATGTGTGCCTGGTGCCTGTCTAGGTCAGATTCCCCTGGAACTGGAGTTATAGATGGTTAGGAATCACTGTGTAGATGCTGGGAATGAACCTCAGGTCCTCTGCAAGAGCAATAAATGCTCTTAACCACTGAGCCATCTTTCCAGCCCTGATGTTTTGATTATATAGTAACCAGTGCCAAGAATGCTGCTTTGCATAAAGGCATAGTGCAAAGTGGCAAAAGTATGTGCAGGGCCATTTTAGAAACTATTGGAAATTCTAGCCTAATTCTGATCTAGATTTATTTAATGATCCTCCCCTCCTTTATGGAACTAAGGTCAGCAACTTAACCAGTAATTTTTATAATGAATCATTCAAAAGCAATACAATTCAAAGTTATATTAATTTGATACCTACGTAGTGGGAAATGATGGTAGGAAAATATTGAAAGTCTTTATTTTCTGTAATTAAACCATTATTTTTCTATAACAGCAGAAAACTTTCTGTACAGCTAAAACACTGAAATTCCTAACATACAGGAGTCTGAACTCTAACCTGAGATGTCTGAGGCAGTATTGGTTGGAGCTGTGTGGTGTGATACATGTATGCCCAGTGCATGTGCATGTGGTAAGAACCAAGGTAGCAGTGAAGCCAACTGCGACCATGCACATGGGCCAGCAGTGCAAGAAACACCTCAGAATCAAGACTCCCTGATTTTTTAGTTCATTTGTGGTTGTTGGGCATTCAGAAACCTTTTATTGTTGTCCATATTTTCTTGACCCACAGCTTAAGAAGCTGAGGTATGGGCTGGAGAGATGACTCAGAAGTTAAGAGCGGGGCTGGAGAGATGGCTCACTGGTTAAGAGCATTGCCTGCTCTTCCAAAGGTCCTGAGTTCAATTCCCGGCAACCACATGGTGGCTCACAACCATCTGTAATGAGGTCTGGTGCCCTCTTCTTGCCTGCAGACATACACACAGACAGAATATTGTATACATAATAAATAAATAAATAAATAAAAAAAAAAGAAGTTAAGAGCGCTGACTGCTCCTCCCAAGGACCTGGGTTCAATTCCCAGCACCTTCAAGATGCCTAACAACTGTCTGTAACTCCAGTCTCAGGGGATCTGATGACCTCTTCTGGCCTCTGTGGGCACTGCATGCATGTGGGTGGTCAGACACACATCCTGGCAAAACACATACACATAAAATTTAAAAAAGTTAAAAGCTGGGTTATAATGTACATATACCAAAAATTCTTCAGGAAGGGGATGAAAACAGTAAGTGAAATAATGGACCCCGGACCCCAGTTTTCCCAGTCTGATGAAAGCTGAAACTTGGGGCTGGAGAGAGAGCTCACTGGCTGAGCTCTTGCAGATTTGATTCCTAGCAACCACATGGTAACACACCGCCAACCCATCTCCCGATCCAGGGAATCCACTTCGTTCTGTTCTCCTTGACTACCTGGCACATATGTGGTACACAGACATACATGCAGGCAAACATTCATGCACCTAAGATAAAATAAATCTAAGAAAACTGTCACCTCTCAGGTGCAAAGAGCTCAGTGAACTGCAAGCACAGTGTGATGCAAACAGCATGAAAATGAAAGCGCTCTGAGCCAGGCACTGAGAGGAGAAAAGATGTGCACTCCACACAGAATGGAGATAAGGGGTGCACATCAGGCCAGAGCTGGCTCAGCAGAATGGGTGCTTGTGCCGAGTCAACGACCAGAGTTCAGTTTCTTGGGATCCTCACAGTATAAGAAGAGAATAGACTCCCAAAAATTGTTCTGATCATGTGGTGGTGGTATGCACCTTTAATCCTAGCACTCAGGAGGTAGAAGCAGGCGGGATCTCTGTGAATTCAAGGCCAGCCTGGTCTACAGAGTGAGTTTCAGGACAGGCTCCAAAGCTATACAGAGAAACCCTGTCTTAAAAAATAAAAAAGTTAAAAAAAATTGTTTTCTGAATTTCACGCATTTACTATGGCATGACTGCTCCCACACACATATTCTCACACACAGAAAATAAATAATAAATGTAAAAAGATAAATATTTATCATCAGAAACAAGGTAAACATGAAGACAGTAGAGAAATATTTTTTAAATACTGAAAGAAAACCTTTTGTTTATATTTACTTATTTTGAGTGTTTTGCATGCATGTTTGTGTACCCTTAGAGGTCAAAAGAGGGTATCAGATTCCCTGGAACTAGAGTTACAGATGGTTGTGAGCCACCTTATAGATGCCAGGAACTGAACCCTGGTCCTCCAGAGAGCATCCCTCTTAACCACTGAGCAATCTCTTTAGCCCCCATGAAAATGCTCCTATAGTTGCATATGAAATGTTCTTACAAGGTTATGTGTTGAACATTCGGTCCCTAGATGATTTTACTATTTTGGTATGTTTTCATTGTTAATTTTTTTCTGTTTTGAATACAACAGTTTGTAACTTAACCAAGCCTGTACCTGGTGCTAACATCGTTCTGTGGTTGGCTTCATATTTATCACTAGTGAAAACTTGAGAAAGTAGAAATGTCAAAAAGTTAATACTACACGCACACATTCTATATATGGTTTTTACTTCTTAAATTTGGTTGATGATAGTCATAGTGGTTCTCTAGTGAACTTAGTGAGAGTTACTGTGTCTGTCAGCATATACCATGTGTGTGCAGGATGTGAGCGCACCATGTATGTGCAGGGGCCTATGGAAGCAGAAGAGGGTGCTGGATTCCCTATAACTAGAGTTGCTGGTGGTTGTGAGCCACCTGATATGGGTTTCAGGAACCAAACTGGGGTTCTCTGGGAGAATAGGAAGCACTCTTAAGCACTCAGCCATTTCACCTGTTCCTAATTCAGTTTTTTAATGGGAGGAGAGTTAAGGAATTGAATTGTCCACAATCAAGGAAAGTCTGGAATTTGTTTTGGTATTCTGGGAAAAAGCTTATACCAAAATCTTTGACAGTACAGGCAGTTGGCTGTCCAGCAGCAGCCAGAGGTCTGCCTCAGTACTCTTGAAACTTTATTGGATTCCCCATAAACCATCTGATAGGCTTGACCAACACATAAATCCTAACTCCTGATTGTTTTTGTTAGCCCGAAGAGTATGGAAAAACTACCTTCCTGCTATCAATGGCATTGTATTTCTTGTGGATTGTGCAGACCATGAAAGGCTGTTAGAATCAAAAGAAGAACTCGATGTAAGTTGACTAATTAAAACTAAACAGAGTGAACTCCTCTGGGCAGCCTGAAGGAATAGGTGCAGACTGAGCTGTCGGAGCAGCTTTCCTGCAGTGTCTGAGCAAACTCTCAGAGTCCCTTGGGCTCAGGGATGGTTTTCAGTAGCGATGACTCTAGAACAGAGAAAAGTGCAGTAGTGAGGAAATGCTACCAAACGCCCTTCTGCAGACTGAGGTGCTCATCCTCTCCAGAGTGTCCCTGCATGTGTGTGCATGCTGTTCACTCCTGATGCCAGCTGATTCCTTGTCACCTCAGGGTCCCATGCCTTCGGCAATTATCCAGCCATCTGTGTGACCACTTCCAGAAGGAAGCAGGTGCATGTTCACACCCTCTGCACCCTCTCTAGGTAAAGAGGCTCAGCAGTTTCCAGCAAGGCCGACCTAAATCTGAGACCACAGAGTAAGGAGGTCCATGATCTGACTGAAGGTTAACCCTGATCATTCCTTTATTTAGAAAAGTTCTGCGGTCTTGGCACAGGGTCAGGTAGTTGCTGACTCTTCCTTATGTTTGATCCTCTACAAGCACTAAATTGTTTCACTTAGCACTCAAATCAACCCTAAGTAGTCACTGCTGATCCTTCCCAAGCTTCCGTGGGGCTAATTGCCCAAGATCGGAACCTAGTCGCAGAACCAGAAATGAAACCAGGTTGCCCCACCTCCAAGGTGTCCACATTCCCTTAGTGATTTGCATAGTGAGCATCTCAGTGAGCTGTAGGGAGGTGGTAGAATCCAGCCTCCAGTTTCTTAATGCTCACGTGAGGAAAGTGTGATTAAACAGATCAGGGTGTCATGATACAGTGAAGAAGGAGCTCTTGGCTATTTGGTATCTTCTCAAAATAAGCTTTTCAGATAGCTTTAAGTCAACTTATCTTTCCTGTTATTTGCTTTCTTTCAGTCACTAATGACAGATGAAACCATTGCCAATGTGCCTATACTAATTCTTGGAAATAAGATTGACAGACCTGAAGCCATCAGCGAAGATAGGTTACGGGAGATGTTCGGCTTATATGGGCAGACAACAGGAAAGGTAAAATCCTTTTATTTTTATTTTATTTTCTTATTTATTTGTTTGTTTGTTTTTGAGATAGGGTCTTTCCATGTAGCCCTAGCTGTCCTGAAACTCACTATGTAGACCAAACCAACCTCAAACTTACAGCGATCTTCCTGTCTCTGCCACCACACCCAGCTAAGAAAGTAAAAAACTTTAAAAAGTGATTTGTTTAGTTTTTTTGGTTTTAAACTGGGGCTCATGATGTAGTCCTAGCTAGCATGAGAGTTTAATGCCAAGAGAGCTTGATTCTCCTGCCTTTACCTCCCGGGGACTGAGATCATAGGCATGCCCCGGTGTGCCCACTTGTGATCAGTATGAATATTTAGTTCTGCAGTAGGAACATCTTCAGTTACTGTGTACAACTGCACAAGCTCATTCTTTCCCCTAAAGAAAACCTAATTCGCTGCGTGTGGTAGCACACTCCTTTAATCCCAGCACTCGGAAGGCAGAGGCAGGCAAATCTCTGTGAGTTCAAGACCGGCCTGGTCTACAAAGAGAGTTCTAGGACAGCAAGGATGTTATACAGAGAAATCCTGTCTCAAAAAAGAAGAAGAAGAAGAAGAAGAAGAAGAAGAAGAAGAAGAAGAAGAAGAAGAAGAAGAAGAAGAAGAAGAAGAAGAAGAAGAAAAACCCTAATTGTACATTTGAGAGTCCTTTTAATATTCCCATTATTGTCTGCTAGTGCAAGAGAGCCTTTCTCATGATAGCCATTTCAAGGCCATTATTCATATGCATTGTGCTTACGGAAAACTAAGTCAAGATTTCAAAGTTTTAATTATCACAAACTTTTGGCATTAGCTACAAGGGCTAAAAATATAGCTCAGGTCTGGGTTCTGTCACCAGCACCACCCAAAACCAAAACAAATAGCCATTGCCAGGCCATGGGGGCATACTTCGTATATATACGTATATAAATATACAATATACATACACACATAAATATACAATATATATGCATAAACACATTTACCATGGGGGCATACTTCATATGAATTTGAAATTTTGAAATGTATGCCCTGGCAATGCTGAGGCATGCATGGGCAGCCCATATATGGCGGCTCTGTTGAACTTGTCCATATTGGGTTTCATGGTCTAAGTTGATGAGGACAACTGCCCAGGTCTCTTCCTCAAGAGGACAGCAGATCTCATTCCAGATGGCTGTGAGCCACTCTTTATACACATAAATCTACATGTACATACACTATACATATACATTCATACATGTGTTACATACATACATACATATATACATGAACCCCCAGATCCCATTTTAAGTTTCTATTTTGAGTTTTTGAAGCCCTGACTGGCCAGGAACTCACTTCTGCTGCTACCTCTGCTTCCTGTATGCTGAGATTAACAGTTGTACACTACTACTCCTGAATTGATTCTTTTGTTGTTGTTTATTCTTTTCTTTTTTTTTAAATATTTATTTATTTATTGTGTATACAGTGTATATATATGCTTGCAGGCCAGAAGAGGGCACCAGGTCTCATTACAGATGGTTGTGAGCCACCATGTGGTTGCTGGGAATTGAACTCAGGACCTCTGGAAGAGCAGTCAGTACTCTTAACCACTGAGCCATCTCTCCAGCCCTATTCTTTTCTTTAAGTGCTTTTAGTGTGTGTGTGTTACCAGGAGTTAACCTAGAACCCTACATATAATCTACCATTAAGCCAGATTCTTAGCCTATATTTTATGTTCTGAACCTACACTTCTTTTTAAAAGATTTATTTATTTGTTATGTATCTAGAATTCTGCCTGCATATATCCCTACAGGTCAGAAGAGGGCATTATATCTCATTGTAGAGGGTTGTGAGCCACCATGTGGTTGCTGGGAATTGAACTCAGGTCCTCTGGAAGAACAGCCAGTGCTCTTAACCTCTGAGCCATCTCTCCAACCCTGAACCTACACTTTATAATAAACTTTTGTTTGTTTGTTTTGGCTTTTCAAGACAGTTTCTCTATGTAATAGTCCTAGCTGTCCTGGAACTCAATTTGTAGACTAGGCTGTCCTCAAACTCAGAGAGATCCACCTGGCTCTGCCTCCTGAATGCTGGTATTAAAGGCATATAACACCACTGCCTTTAAAATATATAAATAATAGAAAAACTATAACTTTAAAATATACTATTGCCTGATGTAATGTTACAGGCAGTTGTGAGCTGCAGTGGGCGCTAGGAATTGAACCTAAGTTCTCCAGAAGGAAGAGCAGTAGCAATTGCCTTTTAGCACTGGCTGTCTCTCTAGCACCGACAGGGACACACTGTTCTTTTGTTAGTGTAAACAACTACATTAACCAATCACACCAGAGCTCTTTTTTGTTTTTTTAAGACAGGGTTTCTCTGTGTAACCCTGGCTGTCCTAGAACTCACTCTGTAGAGAAGGCTGTCCTTAAACTCAGAGAGATCCTCCTGCCTCTGCCTTCTGAGTGCTGGGATTAAAGACGTGGACCACCACTGCCTAACTAGAGCTCCTATTTTTTTAATGTATTTATTTTTATTTTATGTGCATTGGTGTTTTGCCTGCATGTATGTCTGTATGAGGGTGTCAGGTCCCCTGGAACTGGTGTTACAGACAGTTGTGAGCTGCCATATGGATACTGGGAATTGAATCCAGGGCCTGTGGAAGAGCAGTCAGTGCTCTTAACCACTCAGCCATCTCTCCAGCCCCTGAAGCTCCTGTTTTTATTTATAGTGGATTTGTTGAGGCATGGGGTGGGGCATGTAAATACTAAAAAGTTCCAGAAACCAGGACATGGTCTGAAATCTCAATACTTGGGAAGCTGAGGCAAGAAGATCATAAGTTTAAAGCTACCCTGTGTGCTACATAATGAGACTGTCTCAACAAAACCAAAAAGAAAAAAGAAAGAAAAGTAATATTCCCAGCTAAACCATGGAATGAACTTCATAGTTTATAAACAGAACCTCCTTAGTTCACACAGGCTCTTTCAGGACAAAGAAATACTGCAGCAGAGGAAGGGACTCAGCTTGCTACTGCTATGGGCGTCTTCGCCCTCTGTGCCTCCTTTGTAATAATCTGCTCCACACCAGTCTTAGGCAGTGACCTCGCTGTAGCCAATGCTGGCCTTGAACTCTGATCCTCTTGAATGCCACCACCTTGCAGAATGTTGTCCTAAATAGCAGGAAAGAGAATTTGGATTTTTTTCTTGACAGGGTCTTACTTTGCCGCCTAGGCTGTCCTAGAGCTTGAGATCCTCTAGCCTAGGGCTCCAGGGCAGTAAAAACACAGGCGTGCTTATTTTATTCCTTTGCATGTCCCAGGCTCACATCTTTCCTACTCATTGGCCACATCGTCACAGTAGAGTAAGAAAAAGCTTCATGTGTAAGGGGACTTGGATTCTAAGCAACTGGCTCGATCATTGACACCCTTTGTTCTGAAGGAGAATCTACAATATGCTGGGAGTAGAACTTTCATTCTGTGGAGCCCCAGCCTAACAGCTCTCCTCTCTTCCAGGGCAGTGTGTCGCTGAAGGAGCTCAACGCCAGGCCTCTGGAAGTGTTCATGTGCAGTGTGCTGAAAAGGCAAGGCTATGGAGAAGGCTTTCGCTGGATGGCGCAGTACATCGATTAGCAGCAGCCCGGGTCCTGCCACTCAAATCCAGGCCTCCAAGACCCATCCCCCAACATGCATAACTTGAATTCAATAGACTTTGGTTGGTTTCAGAATAGGTGTTTTTTAGATTATTAATATATCTACCTGAGTGGGAATTGAAAACTGATTCAAGTTTGAATATCACAATATTAGCTTTCTAATTCCATACAGATAGTTTTTACAGTTTACAGCTCCACATCAACCCCCGACACCATTTATAAAGATCAGCTTCCCAGCGGTACATTTGAAGCACTTTTTAACAATGTGAAACTACAATACAAACCATATTTAAAAGCTCATCATGTGAAACTTTTATGTACTTTTTGGAAATAGTTTTTCCATTTTAAATTGTCTGCCTACCTTGTGTACAGTTAAAATCTGCTCATCAGCGATTGCATGATGCCTTACCGTTTTCAAGACTACTTTTTCTTATGCAAACGTCATGCAATAAAACAAACTCCAGCGTTTGGCTTTTTGTTGGGCAACTGTTTCATTTGGATGTCATGTGTGGCTAGTGTGCTCTGAAAATGTGAGTTTGGTGTTACACACAGGAGAGGGTGGTTGATGGCAAGGAGGTTCCTTCAGAGTATCAGAACGTGACCTCGTAGCACTTGGAGTCCAAGGTTCTGAGTCCTCCATTTTCCTTACCAGTCGTTCGACCTGCTGATACTACCACGGCTGCAGTCTTTGGCCTGGCCTGGCCTGCACACTCTGCAATCCCACACTGGTTTCTGATGTTGAGTTTAGCAACTCTTTGAATTTAGTGATTCTTTGTCAAAACTAGTGACAAGTGACTTGGCTGTCCGCATTGAGAGTCACTCACAGGGCTTTCAAAAAGGAGCAGCCTAGCTTAGAGGCCTGCGTGCCTGGGGGGAAGCAGCGGCTTGTCAGGTGGGATTCTGTTCCTGTCCTGGGGCTCTTCTGCATTGGGACGTGCTGATTTTCTGAGAGGAGGAAAATGAAAGCTTGTTTGGGGCCACCTTTGTCTCCCTGGTGCTCAGCTTGCTGAGCTTGAATAGCACAAGCCCTGGGTTCTGCATGGGCTGCTAATGTGAGCACTCCCATGTTACTGTGGTGCTCACGAATCAGCTATGGTTAGTTGTCTATAGCGTTTTCATTCCCTAAAGAGCTTTCTGTGTCAGAAACTTCTCCCAGCTTCTTGATAGACCTGCTGCACCAACTTCCCAGACCTCTGAGTTTTAATTATTCTGGATCCAGCCAAGGAACGCCTATCTGTTTTTCCAAAAATGAATCTGTGGCCAGGCAGTGGTGGTGCACGCCTTTAATCCTAGCACTCGGGAGGCAGAGACAGGCGGATCGCTGTGAGTTCAAGGCCAGCCTGGTCTACAGGAGCTAGTTCCAGGACAGGCTCCAAAACTACAGAGAAACCCTGTCTCGAAAAACCAAAAAAAAAAAAAAAAAAAAAAAAAGAATCTGTTTATCCACACTATGCCTTATATGGTGACTGAGGGTATAACTCCCCCTTTTTTATTTTTTTAAGCTGCATCTTGAGACTGCCATGGCCTCATTTAACAATACCTTGTCCTTGAGGATTATAGAGAATGCCTGTTTTATGCTCAATTTTCTACTGGGAACAAAATTGCTGAAACGTTTTACTAATATATCTGGATCCATTATCCGTTTTTATAATTTTAAGAATTCCCAAATATGAAAAACATTTTAAGCAATGAGTTATCACATGCTTGGTGGCTTCCCCAATTTATGCAGTGGCCATCAAGAACCCTGAGTAGGTATAAACTGTCACATGCACATATTTTAATTTGTCAAATTCCACAACATGAGTAACATCCATTTGCCCTAAATGGTTAGGAAGAAGGCCTTGAGGATTTACTCCTAAGGGAGGCGTAGGCAAATACTGTGAGTATGTACCACATTGCTTAATAATCTGATAAGCAACTTCCCTGGTAAGGCCAAATTGTTTTCTTAAACTTCTGCTATTCTGATAAAGAGCATGTGACTGTTGATTCTACCTGGGACAAGGCGACCATCTGGGTTAATTTAGCAGCTGATGCATTACCATCAGCTAGAGGGCCAAGAAGACTGGAAAGAGCTCCAGTATGACCCACAAAGCATGGCAACTTTATTTGATGAATGGCAACTTGAATTTGTTGAAACAGCATCCTAACCAATGCAGGGAACAGTCTCTATAACCTGAAGGGCTCTAAAAATATATGACGATCCGTATGTAAATTAAATGAACTATTTGCAAAAAGCTGAAAATCCATAGCTACAGCTTGTAATTCTTATAATTCTACTATCTGAGCTGAATCTGGAGCTGTTTATACTATATAACCGTTACCATTAATAACAGGCAGTTCTTCCACTGGAGGAACCATCAGTAAAAACAAGCATAGCACCTTTTATGGGATCTTTCATTACAACTTTAGGAAATATAAAGGAATATGTTTGGGCAAATTGCAACAATCGATCAAGTAGAAAATGATTATCAATTAAGCCCCCCAAAAATGAGCAAAAGCGATTACCCAAGAATCATTAATTTGAAATAACCAATCAACTTGTTTAGTATAAGGAACATTGATCACATTTGGTTCTCTACCAAAATATCATCTAGATTCTATCCTGTTTTTTCTGTACTAAACAAGTTACTGCTTCATAATAAGGGTTCAACACTCTGGTCAGGAAAACATGTAGATGAAGCCACAATAATGGTCCATTTTGCCATAACACAGCTGTTGGCACATGTTGTATAGGAAGCACATAGGTTTCCCATGGTTTTGCATAGTCAACATAGCATACCTGCTGGTTTGAATGGCACGCTCCACCTGAGCCAACACTTGTCTAGCAGCATCTGTAAGACGCTTAGGGAACTCCCCTTAAGAGCCTCCCTGAGGGCTCAAGATCCCCCACAGACAACTTCAGATAGGGCCATAGTCACTCAATAGCCCCCAATAATTTCTGAGAATCATTCCAATTTTGCAAGCTATCTTTTCTAACTTCTAATTTCTGAGGCTTAATTTCTTTAGAATACAAAATATGTCTCAAATACTGAAAATGTATTGTCTTTGCACTTTCTCTAGGGTAATTACTAATCCTACATGGTCAAGGCCCTGCTGAAGCTGTCTATATGTTGCAAGCAAAACTCCTTCATTTTTATGAGCAAGCAAGATATCATCCCTATAATGAATAATATAAACTTGTGGAAACTGATCTCTAATATTTTGTATAGCTTGAGCCACAAACTTCTGGCACAATGTAGCACTATTGACAAAACCTTCCAATGATAACAACTCATGGGCTCTTGGAAATTAACTGATGGAACACTAAATGCAAACCTTTGACAATCTTGGGGAGCCAAAAGAATGGTATAAAAACAATCCTTTAGGGCTAGAGACAAGGCTCAGCTGTTAAGAGCACTGACTGTTCTTCCAGAGATCCCGAGTTCAATTTCCAGCAACCACATGGTGGCTCACAATCACCTGTAATGAGATCTGGTGCCATTTTCTGGCCTGCAAGGACACATGCAGGCAGAACACTGTATATATAATAAATTTTAAAAAAAAATCCAGGGACTAGAGAGATGGTTTAGGGCTTAAGATGACTGGCTCTTCTTCCAAAGGACCTGGGTTCAATTCCCAGAACCCACATGACAGCTCATATCTATCTGTAACTCCAGTTATAGGGGATCTGACACCTTCACACCAATGAACAAAAAATAATGCCAGGTGGTGGTGGTGCGCACCTTTAATCCCAGCACTTGATAGGCAGAGACAGGCAGATCTCTGTGAGTTCAAGGCCAGCCTGGTCTACAGAGCTAGTTCCAGGACAGGCTCCAAAGCTACACAGAGAAACCCTGTCTCAAAAAAAGTTTAAAAAAAAAAAAAAAACAAAACAATCCTAGCTGGGTGGTGGTTGTGCACACCTTTAATCCCAGCACTTGGGAGGCAGAGGCAAGCAGACCCTATTAAGCTCGAGGCCAGACTGGTCTACAGTGTGAGTTCTAGGACTGGCTCCATAGCTACTGAAAAACCCTGTCTCAAAACAAAACAACAACTACAATAACAAAAAAACCCAATCCTTTAAATCTAAAATAATTTTATATGTATCCTTTGGTATGGCTATAGGAGAAGGCAATCCAGGCTACAAAGCTCTATTAGCTGCATGGTTCCATTAACTCTTCTTAAATCTTGTATCAATCTCCATTTCTCAGATTTCTTTTTAATCAGGAAAATAGGAGAATTCCAGTGAGAATTAGAGGGAACAATATGGACATTATCCAGCTGTTCCTACACTAAGTGCTGGGTGGCTTGTACCTTCTCTTCTGTTAGAGGCCACTGATCCACCCACACAGATGCCTCACTTTTCCAAATTATAGGGTCTGCATGGAGTGCAGGTTTCTCAGTGGCCTCTCCTAAAAATATCCTAATCCTGTCTTGGGAGGTCTCTTGCTAGTCATGATAGGATCAATTAATTCTTCCTTCATTCTCCCTGCCTAGCCCTTTATTAGGTAACAATCCTTGTTGGAACATTTGATTAGCAATAACTGCTTTGTGGCTATACAAATTTACAGGCAAGTGGGGAACATCGTATGGTCAAAAAGTTCCTTCATGACCTTCATCTTTCCAGGAATGCTCATTACTGCTTTGCTCAGGACTCTGAGTTTGACCAATCGCTTGTAGCTATATAACAGTTTCATTTTTGGCCATGTTGAAGGTCATTGACTGGCAGTGATAACACACATCTGCATCAGTATCCAAAAAACCAGAAAAGCTCCTTTCATTTATAAACAAAGTGAGTCTTGGGTGCTATGGACCTATGGCTTGTAGCCAATAGGCATCAGATGAACCAAACCTAGCCTCTCCTATCTTACCTCCTTTAACTTGATTTCTAGTTTGTACTTGGGGAAGTAAAACTAATTGTGCAAGCCTCTGACCTGTCTTTACCTCGGAAATTCCATTATGTGAGTGAGTTATAACCTTGATTTCTCCTTCATAATCAGAATCAATCACTCTGGGAGCAACAAAGATCCCCTGCATGGTGGCCCTACTTCTTGTTCGGATGGAAGTTCCACCCCTAGCCCTCTCCCCTGGGAGTTGCCACAGTCCAGATTCCACCCCTGAGAAAGCCTGCCAAATGATGACCCCTCCCCAGAGATGCTCAGGATCACTCCCACAGGGTAATTAAACTGCCCCTCAGAAAACAAACACATTGTTTTCCGGTCTTCCTTTCCTGTCTCCTCTATGGTGGGCTGGAAAGCTATCTGGGAGTGTTTGTATCCATTAAATCTGGGCTTTTTCTAATTCAGTCTGATTTGGATTATGGCAGCAGCTGAGAGGCTTATTGGGGTGCAGAAACTTTTCATTCCTCTCCAGCAATAACCCTATTGTGCCTTTTGGCAAAGGTCCATAAATACCAGTAGATAGAGCTTGCACCCCCATTTGGAGAGTTAAAACTGTGTAAATGGTAGAGCTGAGATCCAATCTTTCACTGCCTGGGGTTGCTCTGCAGAGGTCCTGAATGGATTCCCCTTGCTGCTGAATCACCCCACAACATTGTCTTGGGGCCTGGGGTGGCCCCTCTGCTCCTTTCCCTGCAGGCATCCTTCTTTGATTTACATTCATCAATCCAATGCTTCCCTCTCTTGCATCTCTGGTATAATCCAGGTTCCTTTTTTGCCCCTAGACTTAATTTCCTTATCAGGCACTGCTTGACCTGGTGCCCCATCTGATCACACCCAAAACAACTTCGAGGAGGTCCAGCAGTTCTCCCTCATCCTGGGCCTTTTCTTTGCTGAGAGAGAACATCCTTAACTGTTTTTCACAGTAATGCAGCAGCCACAGCCAAGCCCTGCGTATATGATGGCCCGATCCGAACAAAGTCATATGTAATCAGAGATGTTGCTTTTCTTTCTAAAAAATCTCTAAGCAGCCTGACAGGCAGCACTGGCATTCTCATAGGCTAGCTGTTTAACAAGCAAAAGTCCAGATTCTGTACCCCAATTAACCTGCTGCTGTCTGCATTAGCCTAGAGACAAAGTCCTGAAGCAACTCATCAGGCACTTGCCTTACTTTTGACAAGTCCTTCATCTGCCTTCCAGAAGACAGAAGCTTATTCCAAACTTCTTAGCAGTTGCACTAACCTGAGCATACACTGTCACATCAAAATTTAACTGCTAGTATGTCTCCCGATAAATGCCTTCTCCGGCAAATGTATCAAAAGTAATGGGAATGTGTTTGGCCTGATTTATTTCAGCTGTGGCTAGACATTGTTCCGCAAATTCAAATTTCCTCCTGACAGGCAAGCTTTGGCCATTTGTTTCCAATCCCCGGGAGGTTTTCTAACAGAGTTTGTGTAGGGAGCTGCGGGCTTATATTGAGAACATACTGGTTTCAATTCCTTGAGCTGTTTAAATGGAATCTGCACATGCGCCCTGACTAAATTTCCCTGAGCGTCCCTTTGCTTCATCACTGGAAACATCTGAAATCCTTTCTCATTCTCCCCTCTGCTGTCTCTCTAATACTGGCTCTTAGAAGAGACACAAAAAACGGTAGGCCCTTGCATTACAGACGGAAGGCCCCCCTCAGCAGACGAGCCACTGCAGTAGGAAGAGGAGTGCCCTTCAGAAAAGAGAAGACTTGCAGAGTCTCCAAATTTTTTTTTTTTTTTGATAAGGGATAGTACTAAATCTCTCAAGCGCTTTAGCTCCTGCTCAATCTCACCACCAGGTTCCTGCCTCTCAGTGCTCACAGCCAGAAGCAAGGGCAGTGAAAACTCCTCATTAGGGTACTTAGCGGCTTCTTCCTCAAGTTCACCAGGCTCGAACTGACATCATCAAACAATTGTGTACAGGTGTCCACATCTAGTGGCTCCTCCAGCAGTGCAGAGGGTCTTGCTTCACTTTCAGCCATTTTACGGGGAAATACCTCCTGCCGTTGGGGCACAAATCCAAACTGTCCCGTATAAACGCCACAGACTAAGCGCATCCCCTGGGACCCCTACGGGCTGATACCGCTGGATTTTCACTCCAATTCTCCCCCACGTGTCCGCGTCCAAGGTCCCGTGCTCGGGAAAGCAAGGGCACACCTGCTCGACAAACTCTAAAACTTCCTGTACTTGCTGCCGCTCCTATACTACTTTGGCTCCTTTAGCTTTTTTTGTTTGTTTGTTTGTTTGTTTGTTTGTTTGTTTTTGGTTTTTTGAGACAGAGTTTCTCTGTGGCTTTGGAGCCCGTCCTGGAACTAGCTCTAACTCACAGAGATCGGCCTGCCTCTGCCTCCCGAGTGCTGGGATTAAAGGCGTGTGCCACCACCGCCCAGCCCTCCTTTAGCTTTTAAAATATCTTTAAGCAAATGCACAAACACCTGACTACTACTTCCCTGCCCCATATTCACAATTTTCCTTCCAAGTTACTCACCGCACTTCCTCTCGACTATTATCTGAGTGGCCTTTTCACCTGCGGGGTCCTTCGCTTAGTCCCTGTTTTCAGGTCCTGTGTACAAGCGCCATTTGTCAGGACCAACCAGACAACCTGTTGAAAGTGCCTGAAAAGGGGAGTGAGGATTGAGAAAAGAAAGAGACAGAAGACAGAAGACAGAGTCGGGAGGGCTCCCAGTGAATACTATAGCAGCCTCGAGTTTATTCTCATCCTTTATACCCAAAGCAAAAAGGAGAGGGCAAAAGACTGCCTTCCCAGGATACAAGGAAAAAACAAGCATAATTACCTCCTTAACACTCAAAACATCTAGTAACCATGCCCTTATTCTGTTATTTGAAAAGACTGAATTTTCTGACCTTAAGTCAAGATGGAAATAGAAAGTCACTGTGGGCTCCCACACGACCCTGCTAGCCTGTTACCAGACGCGACCCTTCAGAACCTCTGCATGACTGCCTTGAGGTAATGGACCTGATTCAACCTGTCAGGCCTGACTTGACCGATGCCCCGATGCCCCGTTGCAGAAGGTGGACAACGTCCGGTTACTGAGGGGAGCAGTTTTGTCCAGAATGGAGTCAGGTATGCCGGGGCTGTGGAGGAAACCCAGGATGGGACTGTTGAGCTGCAATCACTTCACTAACCTCAGCTCCACGAGCCAAGCTCCTGGCACTAACTCGGGCATTCTGCTGGGGAAAAGACGCGTCTGTCACTGCATATCTTGATGGCCAGTCTGCCTTTGCCACAGCCCACATATATGGGGCCCTGTACCAAGAAATAGGGATCCTCATCTCCACCGGGAAAATCAGAAACAAAGAGGAGAGCTTGACACTGTTAGAAGCCATCTGGCTACCCAAGAAAGTACCCACTGTCCATTGTAAGGAACAACAAAAGGGAGATCCCCCCCAAAACACAAGATAAAAAGGCAGCAGACTTGGCTGCCTGGGAGGCACCCCTCGAACCAGTCAGTTCTCTCCAGATTCTGGTTGACATTGCCTGAACGACCCAGACTATACATTGCAGGAGACTAACTGGGCCAAGCAAGAGGGAGCCAAACAAGAAGAAAAGGTCTGGTGGATGTTGCCAGACAAAAGACCTGTACTTTTTTTTGTTTGTTTTTTTGTTTTGTTTTTTAGTTTTTTTGAGACAGGGTTTACTGTGTAGTTCTGGCTGTTTTGGAACTCACTATGTAGACCAGGCTGGCCTCAAACTCAGTGATTTGCCCGCCTCTGCCTCCCGAGTGTTGGGATTAAAGGTGTGCCACCATGCCTGGCAGCCCTGTACTTTTAATAGCTCTTGGAAACCAACTAGTAATGGAGCTCCACCAAACCACTCACTGGGGACAGGTTCCCAAAAACTTTAGAGCTCTCCAGACTCCACTATATCCCCCATCCAGAGAGATGCTAGAGGGGGAAATGCTTCCTACTACAAAGTGGCTTTCTCTTAAACCTCCTTTTCTACTCTGACACTGGGATCAAAGAGAGACAATGACAGAAGATGCTCCCAGCCTATCTAGAAAGGGAGCTGCTGTATCTGGCAGCAACCCTCCTGCCAGTGGCATGCACTCAGTGCACTCTACATACATGCATGCAAGACAAAACAACAGCCTACAGAATGGGAAAAGATCCTCACTAACCCCACATCAGACAGAGGTGTGAGTGAACCTGGGTCCTCCGAGGGAATAAGCAGGAACCAGAGATCTTAGCAGGGCCAGGCGCAAGTCTGGGACCTCAGAGAGAGTAGGCCTGAGCCAGGTCCCCTGTGGGTTCAGATTGGTCTGGGACATCAAAGGGAATAGGCAGGAACCTGGAACACCTGCAGGTCCAAACGCGAGTCTGGGACCTCTGAGGAAGTAAGCAGGTCCTCTGTGGGTTCAGGCACACCTGAGCCTGGGACGTCCAAAGCAGTAGACCAGAACCAGAAACCTTTCCAGGTCCAACTCCAACCCAAGGACTTCTGCAGGAGGGAATCCACATCAGGATTTACAGATACAGGTCAAAGCACGTAACCTAGGCTAAAGTTGCCCTGAGGCAAGGAACTCTACCTTGGACAACAAATTCTACAGGAGTGGAACTGAAGAGACACCTAGGACACAGAGGGCCTGAGGAAACAAGCTCCACCAGGAGCAGAAGCCAGGAGCAAATCCAGGCCTGGGAGCCAACCCACTCCCAGAACATTGGCAGATCAGTACTGAGGTAGCGACCAGATTTAGAGTCAGCAATCTCCACCAGAACAGGTCCAACTCCAAGCCAGAGACTTCTGCAGGAGGAGATCCAGACCAGGATTTACAGAAACAGGTCAAAACCAGTAGCTTAGGCCAAAGTAGGCCTGAGATAGCAAACTTCAAGGGATCAGACCAAAGCACAGGAGAACTGAGCTATCTCCAGGAACAGGAGTAACCAACAGGGTAACTAGAACTGTGGTACTGACTGTACCACAAGGAACAACCATCTGAGCTTTGGATTCACTGGCACCTAGAAGATTATTCAACAGAATCTCAGACAGCCCCAACCACATCTATTAGAGGAAAAGATGAGTAGAAAAGGTAAGATCACATGCTACACCACAAAGAGCAACACAATACCAGTAAAACCTAAAGACCCTACAAAAGCAAGACCTGAACAACCAAATATGGATGAACCAGAAGAAAATGATCTAAAAAATAACCTCAAGAGAATGTCTGAAATTCTTAAAGATGAAATCAGAAATTCCCTTAAAGAAATGGAGGAAAAAACAAACAAAAATTGGAAGATATAAGCAAATCACTTAAAGAAAACCAAGAAAAAGAAATCGAACATATAAAAGAAAATAGTCAGGACTTGAAAACAGATAGAAACAGTAAAGAAAACACAAGCCGAAGGAATTATAGAAACAGAAATCATGAGAAAAAGATCAGGAACCACAAATCCAGGTATGAACAGCAGAATACAAGAAATGGAAGGGAGAATCTCAAGCACTGAAGATAAAATAGAGGAAATAGACTCATCAATTAAAGAAAACATTAAATCTAACAAAAGCTTAACCCAAAATATCCATGAAAAGGGGACACCATAAAAAGGCCAAATCTTAGAATAATAGGTTATAGAAGAAGGAGAAGTTCAACTCAAAGGCACAGAAAATTTATTTAACAAAATCATAGAAGAAAACTTTCCCTACCTAAAGAAAGATATGCCTATGAAGATACAAGAAGCTTACAGAACACCAAATAGACTGGATCCAAAAAAAAAGTCCTCTTGCCACATAATAAACAAAACACTAAACATACAGAGTAAAGAAAGGATATTAAGAGCTGCAAAGGAAAAAGGCCAAGTAACATATAAAGGTAGACTTATCAGAATTACACCTGACTTCTCATTGGAGACAATGAAAGCCAGAAGGTCATTGTCAAGCATTATGCAGACATTAAGAGACCATGGATGCCAGCCCAGACTACTACACTCAGCAAAACTGTCGATCACCATAGAAGGACAAAACAAGATATTCCATGACAAATCTAGATCTCACCAATACCTAGCCACAAACCCAGCCCTACACAAAAGGAAAACTCCAACCCAAGGAAGATGGCTACACCAACAAAAACACAGACAATTGATGATCTAATTACAGCAAATCCTGAAGAAGAAGGAAATTCACAAATTAACATCACCAACGATGAAAACTAAATTAACAGGAGATAGCAACCATGGGTCATTAATATCCCTTAATGTAAATGGACTCAACTCACCTATAAAAAGGCACAGGCTAACAGATTGGATACAAAAATAGAATCCACCCTTCTTCTGCATACAAGAAATGCATCTCAACCTCAGAGACAGACATTGTCTCAGAGTAAAGGATTGGGAAAAAATATACCAATCAAATGGACCTAAGAAACAAGTGGGTGTAGCTATCCTAATATCTAACAAAACAGACTTCAAGCTAAAATCAGTCAAAAGAGAAAAAGAAGGACATTTCATATTAGCCACAGGAAAAATCCATCAAGAGGAAATTTCAATACTGAACATCTATGCCCCAAATACAAGGGTTCCCTCATATGTCAAAGAAACACTTTGAAAACTTAAGTCATATATTAAACCCCACACACTAATAGTGGGAGACTTCAACACTCCACTCTCACCACTGGACAGGTCAATCAGACAAAAGATGAACAGAGAAATAAGAGAACTAACAGATGTTATGACTCAAATGGACTTAACAGACATCTATAGAATATTCCATCCAAACAGAAAAGAATATACTTTCTTCTCAGCACCTCATGGAACCTTCTCAAAAATTGACCACATACTTGGTAACAAAACAAACCTCAACAAATACAAAAAAAATTGGAATAACCCAATGTACCTTATCAGATCACCATGGTATAAAACTAGAAGTCAGCAGCAATACTAATTCCAGAAAACCCACAAACACATGGAAATTAAACAATGCTCACCTGAATCATCAATGGGTGAAGGAAGAAATAAAGGGGGACATTAAAGACTTCCTAAAATTCAATGAAAATTACCACACAACATACCCAAATTTATGGGACACAATGAAAGCAGTGTTACGAGGCAAGTTCATAGCACTAAATGCCTACATAAAGAAGATGAAAAAAATCCCACACTAGTGAATTAACGGAACATTTGAAAACTTTAGAACAAAAAGAAGCAAACTCACCTAAGAGAATTAGACAGCAGGAAATAATCAAACTGAGAGCTGAAATCAACAAAATAGAAACAAAGAAAACAATACAAAGAATCAATGAGACATAGAGTTGGTTCTTCGAGAAAATTAACAAAATACGCAAACCTTTATCCAAAATACACAAACTAACCAAAAGGTAGAGAGAGAATATCCATATTAACAAAATCAGAAATGAAAAGGGGGACATAACAACAGACACGGAGGAAATACAGAGGATCATCAGGTCATATCTTGAAAACCTGTACTCTACAAAATTGGAAAACTTAAAGGAAATGGACAGCTTTCTGGATAAATATCACTTACCAAAATTAAATCAAGACCAGATAAGCAAATTAAACAGACCTATAACTGCTGAAGAAATAGAAACAGTCATCAAAAGTCTCCCAACCAAAAAAAGCCCAGGACCAGATGGTCTCAGCTCAGAATTCTACAAGACTTTCAAAGAAGAACTAATACCAATACTCCTCAAATTATTCCACACAATAGAAACAGAGGGAACATTGCCAAACTCTTTTTATGAGGCTACAATTATCCTGATACCCAAACCACAGAAAGACAATACTAAGAAAGAGAATTACAGACCAATCTCACTCATGAACATTGATGCAAAAATACTAAATAAAATACTAGCAAATAGAACCCAAGAACACATCAGAACCATCATCTACCATGACCAAGTCGGCTTCATCCCACAGATGCAGGAATGGTTCAACATACGAAAATCTGTCAACGTCATCCACCATATAAACAAGCTGAAAAATAAAAACCACATGATCATCTCATTAGATGCCAAACTTTTGACAAAATACAACATCCCTTCATGACAAAGGTCTTGGAGAGAGCAGGGATACAAGGAACATACCTAAACATAATTAAGGCAATATACAGCAAGCCAACAGCCAACATCAAACTAAATGGAGAGAAACTCCCAGCAATTCCACTGAAATCAGGAACAAGACAAGGTTGTCCACTTTCTCCATATCTATTCAATATAGTTCTTGAGGTCCTAGCTAGAGCAATAAGACACCAAAGGGAAATCAAGGGGATACAAACTAGAAAAGAAGTCAAACTCTCACTGTTTGCTGATGATATGATAGTTTACATAAGTGATCCCAAAACTTCTTCCAAGGAACTTCTACAACTCATAAACACATTCAGCAGTGTAGCAGGATACAAGATTAACTCAAAAAAATCAGTAGCCCTCCTGTACACAGATGATAAAAGGGCTGAGGAAGAAATCAGAGAATCAACACCCTTCACAATAGCCACAAATGGCATAAAATATCTTGGAGTAACTCTAACCAAACAAGTGGAAGGCTTGTATGACAAGAACTTTAAATCTTTGAAGAAAGAAATTGAAGAAGATCCCAGAAAGTGAAAAGATCTCCCATGCAGAATTAACATAGTAAAAATGGCAATCTTACCAAAAGCAATCTACAGATTCAACGCAATGCCCATCAAAATCCCAGCAAAATTCTTCAAACACCTCGAAAGAACGGTACTCAACTTCATATGGAAAAGCAAAAAACCCAGGATAGCCAAAACAATCCTGTACAATAAAAGAACTTCCGGAGGCATCACAATCCCTGACTACAGAGCTACAGTACTGAAAACAGCATGGTATTGGCATAAGAATAGACAAGAGGAGAGCCGGGCAGTGGTGGCGCACACATTTAATCCTAGCACTTGGAGGCAGAGGCAGGTGAATCTCTGTGAGTTCAAGACCAGCCTGGTCTACAAGAGCTAGTTCCAGGACAGGCTCCAAAGCTACAGAGAAACCCTGTCTTGGAAAACAAACAAACAAACAAACAAACAAAAAGAACAGCCAGGAGGAGCAATGGAACCGAATAGAAGACCCGGATATCAATCCACACATCTTTGAACACCTGATCTTTGATAAAGAAGCAAAAAATATCAAATGGAAAAAAGAAAGCATATTCAACAAGTGGTGCTGGCATAACTGGATATCAACATGTAGAAGAATGAAAATAGACCCATATCTATCACCATGCACAAAACTCAAGTCCAAATGGATCAAAGACCTCAATATAAAGCCAGCCACACTGAACCTTATAGAAAAGAAAGTGGGAAGTACACTGGAACGCATTGGCACAGGGAACCACTTCCTAAATAGAACTCCAGCAGCACAGACACTGAAACAATTAATAAATGGGACCTCCTGAAACTGAAAAGCTTCTGTAAAGCAAAGGACACGGTCAACAAGATAGAACGCCAGCCTACAGAATGGGAAAAGATCTTCACTAACCCCACATCAGACAGAGGTTTGATCTCTAAAATATATAAGGAACTCAAGAAATTGGACACAAAAGATCACATAATTCAATAAAAAAAAATGGAGTACAGACCTAAACAGAGAACTCTCAACAGAGGAATCTAAAATGGCTGAAAGACACTTAAGGAAATGTTCAACATCCTTAGTCATCAGAGAAATGCAAATCAAAACAACTCTGAGATTCCATCTTACACCTGTAAGAATGGCCAAGATCAAAAACACTGATGACAACTTATGCTGGAGAGGT
>PVIU01010820.1:0-27496 GCA_004026605.1 Ondatra zibethicus | reverse complement strand
GAGAAAAGGGCTCACTTCTGTATTGCTGGTGGGAATGCAAGCTGGTACAACCCCTTTGGATGTTAGTGTGTCGATTTCTCAGAAAATTAGGAAACAACCTTCCTCAAGATCCAGTAATACCACTTTTGGGTATATATCCAAAGGATGCTCAATCGTGCCACAAGGACATGTGCTCAACTATATTCATAGCAGCTTTGTTTGTCATAGCCAGAACCTGGAAACAACCTAAATGCCCCTCGATTGAAGAATGGATAAGGAAAATGTGGTACATTTACACAATGGGGTACTAAACAGCAGAAAAAAATAATGACAGCTTGAATTTTGCAGGAAAATGGATGGAACTAGAAAACATTATTTTGAGTGAGGTAACTCAGACACAGAAAGACAATTATCACATGTACTCACTCATAGGTGTTTGTTTGTTTATTTATTTATTTATTATGTATACAATATTCTGTCTGTGTGTATGCCTACAGGCCAGAAGAGGGCACCAGACCCCATTAAAGATGGTTGTGAGCCACCATGTGGTTGCTGGGAATTGAACTCAGGATCTTTGGCAGATCAGGCAATGCTCTTAACCTCTGAGCCATCTCTCCAGCCCCATCACAGGTGGTTTTTAAGCATAAAGCAAAGAAAACCAGTCTACAAACCACAATTCCAGAGAACATAGACAACAATGCGGACACTAAGAGAGGCTTACATAGATATAATCTCCATGGGAAGTAGAAAGTGTAAAAAGACTAGTTCTCCTGAGTAAATTGGGAGCATGGGGATCTTGGGGGAGGATAGAAGGGGGAAGGGAGCAGAGAAAAATGTAGAGCTCAATATATATCAATAAAAAATGTATAAAGGACTGTTCTTCCAGAGGACCTGAGTTCAATTCCCAGCAACCACATGATGGTTCCCAACCATCTGTAATGAGATCTGGCACCCTCTTCTGGCCTGCAGACATACATGGAGGCAGAATGTTGTATACATAATAAATAAATAAATAAATATTTTTTTAAAAAAAAAGAATTGAGACAGGGTCTCTCAATCCAAACCAAAGCCTGTTAATATGTTCACTCTCACTAGCCCAGCAGTTCTCAGCCTGCGGGTCAAGACCCATTTTGGGATCACAGATCAAATACCCTGCATACCAGATATTTACAACATGATTAATGACAGTAGCGAAATTACAGTTATGGAACAGCAACGAAATAATTTTATGGTCAGGGCCACCACAGGAAGAACTGTATTAAAGGGTTGCTGCAGCATTAGGAAGGTGGAAACCACTGCTCTAGCCAAAGGCCCTTAGATCCCCTGCCTCTGCCTTTAGAGGCTGGGATTATAGGAGGGGGACCATGCCTACCCAGCATTTAAGTGGGTTCTGGGGATCTGAACTTGAATCCTCACATTTGCATAGCCAGTCCTTAGCCACTAACCCATCTCCCTACCCCAGGAATTTACATTCTTAGCATGTTCCTAAGTTGATGCTCATTATAGCAACACTAAAGGAATATTACCTATATGTGAGTTTCAGTTTCCTTCCTGTAGCCTTCCAGGAAGTGACCACGTTAGCAACTTTCATCTACAAGATGGATTTACATTTAATAGCCCTCTTCCACGTTTATGTTTGTTTTGTCTTGTCCTCGGTTGCTTTTAATAAAGGAGTAGTAATCTTAAATTAAAAAAAAAAAAAGAGCTAGTTCCAGGACAGGCCCCAAAAGCTACAGAGAAACCCTGTCTCAAAAAACAAAAATAAACAAACAAAGAAACAAAAAGAACAAGGCAGGGTTTTAAGTGTCCACAGTCCTTGTGGGACAAATAGATCCAGTTATGAAGCATGTCCCAGTATATATTCCATATATCAAAATTATACAGTTAAATGAAAAGTCATCTTCCTGAACATCCACAGATATACGTGTCCATAAGATTAAAATGTACATGTACATACCACATGAGATTACACACGACAGTGCAGCTATTGGGGAGACACCACGCTGCTTTAGCAAATGTGAGCAACAGTTTCCAGACCTTGCCAGACCTGGGCAGGATTAACCTCCACCAGATAACCATTCCTCTGGTGGGTTGACATCTGAACACTAGTTGTCACCTGCTGTAACTCTCATGGCCCCTTACAGATTACCTGGGCCTGGGCAGCCTTTTATATAATCATCCTTTAGCATTGTGCTGGGCAAAATCAGTCAGATTCTTTCTTAAACATTAACATGAAGGCAAACTGTAATTGTTCCTAGTATTTAACCATGTGTGTGTGGAAGTGTTATAGTCCAACTTATGCTCTTGAGCTCTATTTCTTTGTTTCCCTCTGTGCTGTAGGAATTCCTACCGCCAGTAGCCTTCAAGTTACCCATCCATTTGGTCGTGGCCTCTTATACTATTTATGCCAATGTAAAGCATGCATCCAGCCTCTTTTCCAGCAGAGGATTGTGATCTGTGAGTCTACCCCTAAATAAATAACCCTCTATTATACTCAATCCTGAGCTAGTGTGAGATTTCTTTTAAGCGTCCTTCTTCACCTCTGTTAATCATTCAGCAGGCATTTCCTATAACCTGCCATCTGGGGGCTACCATAGTGGTATAAACCTGCAATCCCAACATTCAAGAGACTGAGGTATCAGGATTGCCATGAGTTTGAGGCCAGCTTAGGCTATATAGTGAAGCCTTGTTTTTTTTTTTTTAAAAAAAAAATAAGTGGTTGGGCTGGAGAGATGGCACAGTGGTTAAGAGCACAGGCTGTTCTTCCAGATCCTAAGTTCAATTCCCAGCAACCACATGGTGGCTCAGAACCATCTATAGTGTGATCAGATGCCCTTTTCTGGCTGAAGGCTTACAGGCAAAGGGAGAGCTCTCATATACATAAAATAAATAAATAAATCTTAATGGGTGGCTACTCATAATCTCAGTACCTGTGAGATGGAGGCAGGAGGATTGGGGATTTAAAGTAAGCCTGATGGGAGGAGGAGGCAGGAGTCTAGAATGGGTCTTTCCCTGCTCTCAACCCATTTATTTTATTATTAAAGTGTTCATCCATATGTGTGCTTGTTTGAAAGAAAATGGCCCCCAAAGGGAGTGGCACTATTAGGAGGTGTGGCCTTGTTGGAGGAACTGTGTCACTGTAGGATGGGTTTTGTGGTCTCTCTTGCTCAAGCTTCCCTCAGTGTGACAGTCAGTTGACTTCCTGTTACTTCTGAGTCAAGATGTCAGACTCTCAGGTCCCGCACCATGTCTGCTGGTACACTGCCATGTTTCCCTTCATGATCAACCACATCTTCCTGTACACTGCCATGTTCCCCTTCATGATCAACCATGTCTGACGGTACACTGCCATGCTCCCCTTCATGATCAATCATGTCTGCCTGTACACTGCCATGCTCCTCTTCATGATCATAATGGACTGAACCTCTGAAATTGTAAGCCATCCTCAATTAGATGTTTTCTTTATAAGAGTTGCCATGGTCATGGTGTCTCTTCATCGGAATACAAACCTAACTAAGACTGTGTGTGTGTGTTGTGTGTGTGTGTACACACATGTGCTACTGCATACATGTGGCCAGCAGAGGACAGCTTTGGGGATTTAATTCTCTCCTTTCCCCTTGTAAATGTTGGGGTCAAACTCAGGCCGGCACGTGTGGCAGCACCTTTACTGCTGAGCCACCTGCCCAACCCTATTTCTTAACCACTGTGATACATTCTTTAGGACCAATATTGATTCCAACACCAACTCTGTATGACATGATCTTGTTTTCTAAGCTTAGAGTCATTGCCCACTGGGTTCACAGACACATGGGCCATTGGATCAAGAGAGATCATTTGAAGTCAGGACTGTCCTGAGGTATGTCCTTAAATGGCACACTGGGCACTGAGCTTGTATACGCGTGTGGCACTGTGGAAGATTCTGGTCTAAAGTAAACTAGAGCACACGCTGGACTGAGCACAGCTTGGTGGCAGAATGAGAGCAGGCATAAGGCCTTGGGTTCAATCTCCAGCACCACAAAGAAAAAAAAAATCAAAAATGCCAAGCAAGCTGAGGTTACTGAAACAGTAGATACTGCTCACCCACAAAGCATCAGAATGAGCCCTGGAGATGAGGCTTCTGAGACAGCTGAGCCATATCAGTCTGGTCTTCATATTAACCTCTGGCCTGGGACTGGCTTTGCCTGAACAAGGTGGTGGAGTTTATCTGTTGAGCAGGGCGTAGTGGAGGCAGAAGAGGGGACACGGTATAAAGTGCTCCATTTGGAAAGTCAGGCGGCAACGTGCCTTGACTGTGAGAAAATGTCCCTATGGCGAAACTGAACTGGATTAGGTGTCTGTGATGTGAGGCCCCAGAGGCCCATGAGCAGGATGTGTTTGGGAGGCTGGCAGCTCACACTTGTAATCTTGTAACCCATAACAGTCCTTGTAGGACTGAAGCTGGCCTAGAGAAGCGTCTGCCCCTCCATTTAAAACAAGGGTACCCGGGCTGGAGAGATGGCTCAGAGGTTAAGAGCACTGACTGCTCTTCCAAAGGTCCTGAGTTCAATTCCCAGCAACCACATGGTGGCTCACAACCATCTGTAATGAGATCTGGTGCCCTATTCTGGCATACAGGCATACATGGAGGCTGAACACTGTGTACATAATAAATAAATTTGAAAAACAAAAACAAAAATAAGGGTACCTAAGAAATCTGAAATTCTCCAGAAGGAAGAGGCTGAAGCCCTAGTGCCAGCTAAAGGGGATCTTGTTTCCTAGAGAGAGATTTAATTCTGACAACTGTCAGCCCACCTTAGAGGACAGCCAATGATGGGCAGACTACACCTAAACCAAGACGGCTTGGTTATGCATGCCTCTTGCCTTCTATTTAAACCTAAACCTCATGTCAGGACCCTGAAGATGGATTTGGGGTTTGGGGAATGGGCGGGGGGGGAGGGTCACTGAAGCTCTTAATCTGTTCCTCTTCCCAAAGTGGCCACACTGACTAAATCTCCTTTCTCTGCTTTCACTATTGTCTGTGTAATTGGCATATTGCAGATGAATGGCAGAGTCAAGCTTTGACCAGAACAACTCTAGCTACAATCCCAGCACTCCAGGCTGTAGAAATAGAGTCAACAGCCACAGTTCAAGACCTGCCTGAATGAGACCTTACCGGGAAGGAAGAAATGATAGGTTTCAGAATGTAATGTTACAATCAAGCTGCTGGGTCTAGAGAGAGGGCTCAGTGCTTAAGAGCACTTGCTGCTCTTGCAGAGGGGCCTAGGTTCGGTTCCTAGCAACCACATGCCGCCTCATAACCAACTGTAAACTCCAGTATCAGGAATCTAATACCCTCTTTGGGTCTCAGGATGAGTACCAAGAGTTTCCTGCTAAAGGACTACACTTCCCAGCTTCCCTTGCGGCCAAACCAAGCAGTTTCGGAAGGGAGGGACTGCGTTGTGCTAATTCCAGCCCCGTAAAAGGCGGCACCCCACGTAGGTGGATGACAAAGGTTACCTCGTGAATAAACACGATCCCGCCTAAGGTCAGACCAATCCTTTCTTTACGCCTTCGGTCTCTCTACGGGTGCCTTAAATAATCTAACGTCACGCATGTGAAGTTCAGCTGCTGCTCAGGCCACAGCATAGCAGCCTTGTCCTCTCACGGACACCGTGAGTCCCTAGTTAGGACTAACAGTCTCACCTGGGGAGGTGAATTAAGTCAAAGAATGCATTTGTGGCCACTTAACCTGCTCCTCCCTTTCCCTTCCTTTTGCCCGGGGAATTGGAGAGCCTGGCTACAGGCTTGTGTTGTATAACCTCCCTCCTCAGAAAGTTGTAAGAAAGCCAGGGGTGGTAGTGTGCGTCTTTAGTCCCAGAACTTGGGAGGCAGAAGCAGGCGGATTTCTCAGTTTGAGGCCAGCCTGGTCTCCAGAGCAAAGAGAAAAGGAAAGAAAGAATATAAAAGCCCCCCCCTCACATGGGCCCCGATTTCCTCTCTTCAGAGCCCTCTTATGGCCTTAAGTAAATCTTTTGGCCTCCAGAAACAATATCTGTCTCAGTGTCCTGTGTCATCTGTGAGAGAATTTTCACCAGAGGGTTGGGGCAGGGACTAGAAATAGTCTACCCTGCTCCTCATTAGGTTCCACAGACCATCCACCAAAGGTCACCCTACAGAGCCGATGAGTTTACTAAAGTTACTTCCTGAGTAAGGGTGTGTGGGTGATTCCGAGCAGCGGCACTACAAGGTGTACCCCCAGGATGGATGATGGCTTCTGTGCTTGTATGGAAGGAGCCCCCTTCTTTCAGGCCTCCCAAGCCCCTCCCAAGCCCCCGAGGCCTGGCGCAGTTAAGAAAGAATGCAACAGGACTGCCTAGGAGTATCTGGATAATCTAATCAGGGGAGGGTCCCATGAGCCTCCCCATCCCCTCCTATGAGGGAACCCAACAGTCAACAAACCTGGCTAGGATGTTTTTTTTTAAACGTAGATTTTAAAAAGTTCTTTCTTGCTGGATGATGGTGGTACACACCTTTAATCCCGGCACTCAGGAGGCAGAGGCAGGAGGATCTCTGTGAGTTCGAGGCCAGCCTGGTCTACAGAGCAAGTTCCAGGACAGCTAGGGTTGTTACACACACACACACACACACACACTCTCTCTCTCTCTCTCTCTCTCTCTCTCTCTCTCTCTCTCTCTCCCTTCCTTCCTTCCTTCCTTCCTTCCTTCCTTCCTTCCTTCCTTCCTTCCTTCCTTCCTGTGATGATCTTTCCCAGGGAGACCCATCTGCATGTCTGAAGTTGATGACTCTCACGGAGGATAGTCCTGTATAACAGTATCCAAGACCTTTCAGGAGGCAGAAAGACTTCCTTGGCAAGGAGTGGGCAGACATGTTGTGACTGGAGGCAGGAGCTACAGTCTTTGCAGCCAAACAACAGTCTCTCGGATCCCGGAAATAGCATCAGCCAGTGCCCACGGGTGAAGGGAGGTTTTTGGCAAGCTGCTTTTCTCCCATGCTTTCCCCTGCACGTCTCTAGCTGACCTTCTGAGTCTCGCATTGATCACAACAGTCAATCTGAAGCAATGGAACATTCCTTGGGGGGGGGGGGAAGGGCCAATCCAGATTCCTCTACCGGCCCTGCTCTAGGGTTACAAGGTTTCAGGTGCGCTGGGTGGCCACAGCTGAGGAGAGCCTGAGACACTCAGGAAGCTGGCAGCTGTGTCTCTTTGGCTCCAGCAGCTGACTGTCACATACACCCCTTGGACTTCGTCTCTGGTTCCCACCAGCTGTTTTCAACAAGCCCCTATCAGGGAACTGCGGTGACCCCAGCTTGGAGAGGCCCCTGAGAACTCATAAACAAACAGGGCTGGCTACCAGCTCTGATTCCAGGAAGTGCAAGTCAGTAAACAATCCCAGCTGGCCACCTTGCCTCTGGGCCAGTGGCCAAGCTGCCAGCATTCTATACCTTCGGAGCTCTCTCTCCCTCAATGCCTTTGGAACATCATCATTTTGTCTCCTTTGTAAGAATGTAATGTTAAAGGGGCTGGAAGGATGGCTCAGCAGTTAAGGGCATGCTCTGCTCGTGGTGTAGAGGACATGTTGGTTTCTAGCATCCACTTAAGGACAGTTTACAACTGCTTGTAACTCCAGCTTCAGATGGTCTAAAACCCTGGGAATCCAGGGTCTAGGTGCGCATACCCACACAGATGCATACCTTATGGTTAAAAATGAAACAAATATGCATTTTTAAAAAAGAATTTGAGCCCAGACTACTGCTCAGGTCACATGACTGAAGCAACCCCTACCCCACCCCCATACCACTTCTAGCTAACAGACTTCAGGTACCTGGATTTCCCACCTGGTGAAGTGAGTACCCATCAAAGGGGATGTTGCTGGCCACACATCCTGCGCTCCTCCCCTTCCCTGCCTCCCACGTGAGAACCTGAGTCTTGCTAGGAAACCACTCCCACTCTCAGAGCAATGAGAGAAGAGACCTCCCCACGCCACTAGAGCTAAAAAGACCTGAGTCCCATCTTCAGAGCCCCCAGCATGCTGTCTGTAAATGGCATTAACTCTTCTAATAACTTTGACCCCAACAATCCATCTCACCGTCCTTAAATCTACATCTAGGTGGCCTCTTGGTCACCCTGCGCAAATGGCCCAGGCAGGCATCTAGCTAATGAAGAAAGCAGCAATGCAGGTTGTTTCTCCGGAAGTCTATTTCTAGTGTATTCCCACTAGAAATCCACGTTCTTCTTTCACAGTGCACCCAAACACGTGCTCTACGCTCAGATGGTCACATATTGTTTGATGGAAGCGAATGAGGGAGGGAAGGATGGGTGGGGCTACCTATCGAATACCAGCACCAGCCTACCTTGGAATGGTGGCCTCTCAGAACACTAGTGTCAAGACCTGCCAGAGTGATCCAGGCCTCTCGGATGTCAGCCTGTTCCCTGCTTTTCCTCATCCCTCAGACAGCCATACATGGCTTTATTTTATTGTAGTCCAGGCTGGCCTTAAATTCAACAGATGTGGAGGATGACCTTGAACTTTTGTGATCCTCCTGCCTCCACTCCCCTACCCCTATCCCAGTGCTGGGGCTGGAATGCAGGGCTTTCTATACTGTCCTAAGTCCTGTCCCCAGCTGCTCAGATGGCTTCACTCCCCTTTGTTTGCCCCCATCCTCACCCCCAGCAATGTTGAGGATGGAACCTAGGGCCTCATGCATGTTAGGCAAGTACTCTATGATCTGGCAAGCATTTCACTACACGGTCACTCCCCCAACTAAGCCTACACTTTCAATGGCCCTTTCACCCAGCAACAGATGAGTCAGGATCCTTGCAATGTTTTGATTGGGCAAAGACCCAGGTTGCATGGATTAAAATTTCCCTATCTTTTTTTTCTGCCTATGTCTAGTTTGGAGGTTCATTTAGCTCCCTCTGTTAGCCAGCCCTCACCCCGCTGGTCTAGGTTAAAAACCCTTCTAGGGGGCCTGGAGGCCTGACTCAAGCTAGAAGAGCCCTTGTTCTTTCAGAGAACATGGTGGCTTACAACCTTCCGAAACTCCAGTTCCAGGAGTTCTGACTCCCTCTTCTGGCCTCTGTGGGCACCAGGGATGTGCACATATTTACGGGCAGGCAAAACACCCATACACACACCACACACACACACACACCTAAAAATACCTATAATGTTCTCTCCTGATATGGTGGTTTGAATAAGAATGCCCCCCATAGGCTCATGTATTTGAATGCCCGGTGCCCAGTTAGTGATGATCATGGGTTAACCCTCTGAAACTGTAAGCAAAACACAGATTAAATACCTCCTTTTCATAAATTGCCATAGTCATGGTGTCTCTTCATAGCAATAGGACAGTAACGAAGACCTGGTCTCCCTGAGCATGGGCTCTGCCTCAGGGGCTGAACTTTGGAGAGCTTCTCACACCTGGGTCAGAAGGATTTTCATAAACCACTGCTCAGAAAGCTGGGTAGGTGGATATGGGGTCAGAAAAGAAAAGGGAGCCTTGAGTTGAAGTTGGGAGATTTTTTTAAATATTTATTTATTTATTATGCATACAATATTCTATCTGTGTGTATGTCTGCAGGCCAGAAGAGGGCACCAGACCTCATTATAGATGGCTGTGAGCCATCATGTGGTTGCCGGGAACTGAACTCAGGACCTTTGGAAGAGCAGGCAGTGCTCTTAATCACTGAGCCATCTCTCCAGCCCAAAGTTGGGAGATCTTAAGGGAGTTGCCAGTGTGCTAGGGAAGATCCAGTTAATTAATTGACTAATTAATTAAAAAATTTTTTTTTGGCTGGGCATGGTGGCTCAAACCTTTAAGCCCAGCACTCAGGAGACAGAAAATCAGATTTCTGTGAGTTTGAGGCTAACTCTGTCTACATAGTGAGTTCTAGGACAGCTAGGAAGGGAGAGAGATATATTTTTTATTTATGTGTCTATGTGTGCATGGCTGTGGAGGTCAGAGGAGGGTGTCGTATCCGTTGGAGCCGCCGAAGTGACAGACGGTTGTGAGCTGTCTGACATGGGTGATGGGGACTGAACTTGAGTCCTCTGCAAGCACAGCAAACACACTTAACTGATGAGCCCTATCTCCAGCCCAATAGTTAGTTTTTTGTCAAACACTTGCATTCTATTTATTATTGTATGTATGCAAGCCATATGTGTGCACCAAGGCACATGTGTGGAGGTGGAAGGGCAGACTGCAGAAGTTAGCTCTTTTCTTCCTCCATGTGCCAGGGTCGACAGCAGCTGCCTTCACCCATTGAGGATTCTCATTGCCTTCCCTCATGTCTGTGAGGTGCTGGGAGTGTAACTAGGCCCTCATGCATGCTATGTGATTCCTCTGCCTTCTGGCTACACCCCAGTCTCCAGGATGAATTCCTTCATGTTTCAGGATGGTTTCCTTTGCCCAACATATATTTGTCATTGCAGCAAAGCCGATGGGCATCAGCTACTTCCTACCACTATGCCCACTACACACGGCCTCACTTTCTCCTCCCAGTCCCCGGCAACCCCCATCCTGTTTCTGTCTCTATTCATTTTGGCGATCCTTCATGAGATCCGGATATAGTGGCTCGTGCCTGTGTTCCCATTTACAAGCTAGGCCTTGTCTCAAAAGAGGAAAAAAATACACATCGTATGTCATTCTGCCTTCCGTCACTGTGAGGACACACAGAGATGGACAACTTATTTGCCTCGTGGAAGTTTCAGTCTGGTCAGATGACTCTGTTACTCTTGGGCTTGTGGAGCAGGGAGGGTATCGTGGAGGGAGCGTACAGCAAAGCCTCAGCTTACAACCAAGGAAGCAAAGGAAACCAGAAGGGCTGAGGTCTCAATGCTCCCTTCCAGGGGTGTCCCCAGAGACCCAATTTTCTTCCTCTAGGCCGGCCACCTTCCAGTAGGGACACGTGACTGTAACATGAGTCAGCACTGCAGGGACTGGGCGTACTGGTCACACTAATCCCAGCACTGGAGGGTTGGGCTCAAAGTCTTCTTCAACTGTACAGTGTCCAAGGGTAGCCGGGCTACACAAGACCCTGTCTCGGAAGGAAAGTGGTACAAAGGGACTCCTAACACACAATGAGCCTCAAGGGCACTATGCTAAGTGACGTGGAGCCAGACACAGACAATTGCTGCACGGTTCCACTTATACGATGTCATAGTTTCAATCTCCAGTGTCTCCCTATATCCCATGACTTAGGCAGGGCTAGGAATTTGTGCACGCCCTCTGCCCAGAGCTATGGCGCCCAGTCCACACCAGTTTACTTCACATCATCTCAAGGAGACGGGCGGCTATGATACAGTAAGTTTTGGATTTTTAATTTTTCTTCTTCCTTAACTCTGGGACAGTCATGTAGTTACATAGTAAAAACCAGTCTCAAAAAAAAAAAAGTGGAATCATCAAATTGATGCTATTTTGTTGTCTAGATTTTATTTTTTTGGTTTCTCAAAACATCATTTCTCTGTGTAGCCCTGGGTGTCCTGGAATTCACTCTGTAGACCAGGCTGGCTTCCAACTCAGAGATCCACCTGCCTCTGCCTCCCGTGCCACCACCTGGCTGGATTTTCAGTTTTCAAAAGTTGTGCATCTAACAGTGCCCATGTGCAGGTCAGCAAACAACTGTACTCAGAATTACAAGCACACCAGGTCTATCTTTTTTAAAAAGCAGTTTCTGTGGCCCGATCTCAGACAAGTATCTCCCCAGCATCCATCCTAAACTTGCTGCGGTCTCAGGATGACCTTGAACTTCCCATCCTCCCACCTCCACCTAAGTACTGGGACCACAACCATGTGCAACACCAATTTCTATCGATTCTTTGGGTCTCCAATGGGAGGCTGGGTGGGCACAACACCTTAGCAGTATGCAGTCAATATACTAGCCACCAAAGGAAGGAATGATACCCCTTCCTCGGAGGCATGCTCCCTGTGCTGTGTCTGTCCCCACTGGACCGTATGCACTCAGCTGGTATCAGAAGCCATTCCCTAGACCTTCCCCAGTGCACGGCAAGAGTAGGGGCTGAGCAATAATGAAACATAAGCCGAGGCAGAATTCTCCACTGATTTCTGAAAAAGATCCTGTCACACTTTTCAGTAGGGGGTGTCGAGGAGCACAGCAGCCTTTCATGCGGCCCCTTTACCTCTCACCAGAGTTGTGACTTTGGGTTACCCCTTCATCCTTGACCCTGAATGTCAGGGGCTAACACTGAAGATCAAAGACACCCCATGAAGACAAAGCCCAGCCAGTGGAACTTGGGACTCTTACTGAGCACACTGTTGGAGGCATGCAATGGGATTCCCAGGTCTCCTGCCCACCTAACACAACAGAACCTCACAGCAGCCAGCACAGAAAACATTGCTTTATTAACTGAATTTGCCAACACACAAGGAGTGCAGTGGGCTCCTTAGACATAGACCCTGGTGGGGGCCGCAATCCAGAAGCCCCAGTGAGTGAGCAGGACAGAACAGGGCCGGAAACTATGCAGCAGCAGCAGCAGCAGCAACACAATCATGCAGGGCACAGTGGGCACTGGCCACGCGGGGGTGACCGGACATTCTATTGCTCGTTAAGGGTTGCGAACAAGGACAATGTACAAAAAGGAGAAATAGGTCTTTGCGGTAATGAAAAATACATTTTTCTCTACAAAGGAATCTTCTCTAATACAAGAAAATAAATATTGCAACATAAGCCAAAAATAATTTAAAATTGCTCTTTTCAATATATTTTCAATATTTCTCTTGTATATTAACAAATGGCACATCACTTTCTTTGAAACAAAGACAGAAGGTGTCTCCTCCTGTGACATTCATATCGCCCTCCCCACCGCCACCCCCAAATGATTTGGATGGAGCACAAGTCTGTGTCCGCGAGGGAAGGCGGCAGGAAGGGCCTTAAAGAACAACCAGAAGTCCCCGACTCCAACACCTCTGGCTCTTTGGCCAATGTGGCCAGCTAGGCCAAGGGCATGGGAGAGTAGCCTCAAGGACCTTACTACAGAGATCACATATTGTTCTGCGGAGCTTCAGGCATGAGCACAGGTTGGCCATATGTGGCAATGGCGAGGAAACCCTGTCTAACCTGCTGCCAATGTTCCTGTAGAATCAGACAGTTGACTCTTTAGAAACCCTAGCAAGTCCCATTGGGTGTCCGTGCATGCTCACATATGTGCACAGTGCTCTGCTGTACACACACGCACACACACACACACACACACACACACATGCACGCACGCACACACTCACACTCACTCACTCAGAGTCCAACACTGATGCCCAGGAACCTGGGTGGCTGGTTTCTCCAACAAACCTGTGGCCCTTCCATTGTAGATTCTCACACCATGTACGAAGTCAGAGCCCATTTAATAAAGTAAACGAGCATCCTATCTTTTTCTTTACTTGTTTCAAAACACACCTAATGATACACAAAAAAACACTTTCCTTGCACGTTAGTTAGCCTGTGTCCTGTGGTGAGAGGGAATGAGGTGGAAGGCAGCCAGGGTTGGTGGAAAGGGGACAATAGCCAGAATGAGTTACAGAGTCTTTTCTGCCTCCCTAAGGAGGGGTAGTGGATGCGGGCAAGGGATCTGCCTCTGGCCTGAATATGGTGCCTTGGTCATAGTGTGGCAAAGCCGTCTACACCATGGACAGTGGCCTGGGAGGAACTAAGGGGGGAGAGAGGCTAATGGGGCATTCTCATCCTCCCTGCGGCCTGATGAACATCTCAGAGGTGGAGACAGCTGCCTGATGAAGACTGCCATAGGGTTTGGTCTAGTGAAGGGGCCTGCTCACCAGCCATAGTATCAGACAATTGGGCTTTGTGGCAGGCAGGACCTAGTGGACAGATCGAGTCCAAAGCAGGTGCCAACTGTCAAGAGGCCCAGAGGTCAAAATAAACAGACTCTCTGAAGCGCCTCCCTTGCCTGCCCAGCCCAGGCCCTGGGGAAAGAGTGCCAGAGGCCCAGGAAAAGGGGTCGGATTCACCCCGCTCATCACTAATGTCTACCCTCAGAGCCCAGTCCCTGCCCTGGGGTGGAACGGAGTGGTCAGGGCCGGTCCCTCCCTTGCCCTACAGTGTTTGGTTGTTCTTTAAGCCCCCATGCCCTTTGCGTCCCAAAGGTCAGACCACCAGGCAATCCAGCAGATGAGGTTACGACCCAAAGTGACTCAAAGCACAGGGTTAAGGAAGGTCTGTTCAAAGGCAGTAAACAAGAGACTGGGGTGGGGGTGCTGACGCCGACACTGCGTTGTCACTACTACCAAGATGGGCAGGCAGACTAAGTCTAGGTGGTAGCCGGTGCCATCCTGAGGCCCAGGATCCTTGGAGTCCACCCCACGTCCTCGGAGTCCATCGGAATCAGACATGTTTGTCCAATCCACCAAACTGAAGTCATTATCTTTGTTTCTGATTTTGCTCAAATTCACTGTCGTACCTTGATAGTTTTGGAGTCGAGGTGGGTGAAGGTCCCGTGATTTGCTCTTTGTGTATCTGTGCAGTGGCGATGGGGAAACCACACTGGATTCACAGTCAGGGTTCTCCCCCCTCTAAAGGGGGGAGTCCTCAAAGTTTAGGACCACACTCACAGTGGCCCAGCCCAGGGACCGTAAATCAACAGCAGCAGCGGCGGCGGCGGCAGGCAGCAATCTCCTCCTCCGAGGCCTTGGGCCCTTTTCCGTAGGTGTGTGCAATAACCAAGTCTCGGAACTCTGTTGCTAACCAACTCCTTTGAAATGGAAGTTCAAGTCGACAGCTGTCAGGTCCGGGCTGTGCTGTATATTATGGTCAAAATATTCTTTGGCATTCTCAGGATGATTCGACTGGTTCACTGGACTTTTGCAAGGTTCTGGTTGGAGAAGTTCTGGCTTTACCAGTGGTGGAAGTGACCCAAGAGTAATTCGTAAAAGAAAAAAATCCAAATGTTTTCACGGAATTCCTTTGTTCCCTGAGCTATCACCCTGGGGCCACTCCATCAAAACTCTTCAGAACTACCTGGGGACTTGGAGGAGGGGGGATTGAAGAGGGGGTAGGAAAGAGGGTACATCAGGGAGGTAAAGGGGGTTAAGGCGCCAAGGGACAAAGGGACACAGGAAGATCCAGCAATACTTCAACCAGCCCTAGCAGGCCAACAATGGCCTGCCCTGGGCCCCGGGATCCCACTATACTTGTTGGAAGGATGTTTCCAGAAGGAAACCAAAGAGGAAGCTCATCTCTTAGCAGGACTAGGAAACTTCAAAAGGCAAACGGTCTGGTCTGGCCAGCTCCATGTGGAGAGAGCGGACTGTGGCCGAGACTGGCCCCAAAGGAAGAAAGGAAGTTGAAGCCCCAGAGTGATTCTCTGCAGTGGGCTGATCTGAGCCCCAAGCCCCAGGCTGGGCACTGGCCCTCCCTTGGAGCCTTCCACCTGGATGGGTGGTTGGCTGTTTGGGGAGTCCCCTGAGTAAATAGCACAGCTCAGGAAGGATTCTGGGAACCACTTCCCAGAGCTGCTTGGGCTGGGCACTGGCAGGGACAGAGCAGCAAGGGAGGGGGGGTTGCGGGTGGGCGGGCAGGCCTCAGATGTTGTGGGCTATTCGGGAGCCAGCGGGCCCCCTGCACCCCCTCAGTGCTTTCTCATAGAAACTCGTTGTGCTTGTGACAGTGAAGAGACTGGGTGTCACCCCTTATTCTTCCTTAGGGATCAGTGGAGTGCAGCAGGACACCCCAAAACAGACCCCAGTGCAATCTGGGGGGACAAGGCGGGGCAGGCCCTGGAATGGCCCATCTGCCATGAAATAATGCCCAAACGACAGTCTGTGTCACCCAGTGGCAGTGGGCAGGAGCCCTGAGCTCTCCCTCACCTTGTCTACATCAAGCCAGAAGCCCGGCGATGTTGCGTGGGCTGGGACAGGGTGGTACATAGAACCTGGCATAGTCCCTGGCCAGGGCCACGGGAAGAATCCTAATGTCCTAGGCCAGCACAGAGGAAAGACAACGGAGTGGAATTCAGAACTCTCTCTATATTAAAAATAAAACCACGACAGAGTGGTGGGTCTGGGACACTCAGCAGTTGGAAATGGCAGTTGTGATTGGGCTGAGACCCTGTGGGGGGACCAGGGCAGGGCCCCGGTGAGTTAGGAGGCCAGTACCCCCATGCGAACCACCTCCTCTGCTCCTGCCTCCCTGGAAGCCCGCTGCACCCCACCATGCTCTGCCTCAATATCAGAGTCGCTCATCTCCTCGTCAGAGAAGTAGCCGTCAGCCTCGGTGTCAAAGTGCAGGCTGACCTTTGGCCTCTCGGTCACAGCAGATGATGACAGTCCCGTCCCAGCATCAGACCTAGCACCCGGAGGTTTCCGACTGACCTTGCTCTCTCGGGGTGGCCGGAGCCTGCCCAAGGGCTTGGGGCTCACTGTAGGGCCAGGCACTTGGACATTCAAGTCGGAAGCCACGAGGGCTGCCTCGTCCAGGGTCTCGGAGGCCAGCGGTGGGGGGCTTTCCAGTGCTGCTGGGACAGGACAGTCCCCAGCTGGAGGGCTGGACGGCAAATGAGAAGACGTCCTCCGTGGTGGCTTTCTGGTGGGTGGTCCTTGCATGCCCTTGCCACTGCCAGCATCCTGCACCCAGGGCTTCTTGGGTGGCTTGTCTGGAGTGGTCCGTGCGCTGGGCCCATCCTGAAGCGGGGGTGGTTTCTTTTTGGCAGGCAGGCGAGTGCGGCCTCGGGCCTTCCTGGCAGGGTCACCAGGCCGCAGTGAGGGGTCCCTCATGAAGCTGAGTAGTGTCTCCTCATCCTGCAGCAATTCCTCGGAGAGCAGACCTGGAGTGGGATCCTCCCGGTGTCCACTGTTCAAAGACCACTCACTCATGGCCATGTCTTCTGCTGTGATGTGCACCGACTGTGCCAACCAGCTATTGAAGAAAGTGCCATCAATGGGGAACGAGGTGGAAAGACCTGATGGATGGGAGAACAAAGCAGGTGTGTATCACCCTCTCGGGTAGCCCAAGACAACCAACCTACCCAGGCAAATCACCTTGTTCTGTCTACCCCTCCCACCAATGCCACCGAAGAGCGGGGCCAGACATTGTCCCTGCTCGCCAGGGTGACCAACCCCAGGACTGGATTTGCAAGTTGTGGGGTAGAGTGGAGTGGAAGGGAAATGGTGAGTTCCTTGCTCAAACGCTAAGAATTTCAAAGTGGCAAGAGCAGAGAGGCCACCAGGGGGCGCTGCATCTTTACAGGCTGTCCCTCCAGCGGCTTGGAGGAAAGCACCTGTCAGCGATGTCTCCCTGAAACAGGGTGGCCAGGATTAGTTTCAGCGTTGGGCCCGATTTTACTGAAGTCTATTGTGACAGGGACTGGGGGTCTGCTGTCCTTCCTCTTGGTCTCTGGGTGGCTCAAGAAAAGTTGACCGGGGTTGAGTAAACAGCCCGTGTATATGTGTGTGTGTGTGGGGGGGGGTGGTGGTGGAGGTGGAGACTCCGGCAGGGTGGAACAGGGACAGACTTCTTGTGGTCTTTCCCTCCCAGCATGGGGCTGGTTTCTAGGGACTTCTGGGAGGATCTAGCACTCTGGCCAGGGCAGCTCCTGAGCTGACAGCTGTCTCCATCCAGCTAAAACTTCTTGGGATCTCAGGTGAAGGGAGGCTGCGATGGTGTGGGCACCTGGCCGAAGTGGCTCTTCTCTGAGGCGGCAACTCTGCTTCACACCGCCGGCCTCCTATGGGGTGAAGCTGAGAGAGCTGGTGCCTGCCAGGTCACAAGGGCCCCTCACTTACCCAGCTGTCCCAGGACAGATTCAGGCCCGGCCTTCATTTTCTCTTTCTTCTCGGGGCTGCTGCCCTTGGGACCCTCTCGGCCTTTCCTCTTTGAGTCACTCCTCTTGCCCTTTGTTCGCCTCCCAGGAGGCTCTGGGTTAGAGAAAGAGGATTAAACTTGAGAGGCAGCCTGGCGGTCCTCCACCAACTGTGTCTGTCCTCCTGGGCACCAAGGTCACAGTCAGGGTGTCAGACACAGGGAGAGCTGGAGGAGAACAGAACTGCCCACGGCTCTAGGAAGGATCTTGGGGGTAGGCACAGGAAGTCCTTGACTTGGACTTTAGTATGACCTATGAAACAGACAGTCCTTGCTGAGTCCTGCGGGGTGGAAATAGTGACTGGATGTGCTATGGACAGGGTAGGGCCTTGAATGTCAGGACAAGGAGCTGGACACAGGGCAGAAGAGCATCATCTGGGGCAGAGGCTGAGTTTCGGGCCTGACACCACAGCCAAACGCCTCTTGACCTGCTTCTGTGGTGACGCAGAGGATGGGAGGTTCCAGTTTTGTATCTGGATCTCATGTCCCCTTGGTCTACAAAAGAAGGTCCCCAGCTACTCAGCAGAGGCAGAAGGGTTTCCTGAACAATGTTTTAAATAGGTGCAAGGCGTGTCCTGAGATGTTCTCACCCCGAGAGCCTTTAGCTGGATCTCGGTTTCCTTGCCTGTTACATGGTCCCCAGGCATAACATCCTAAGGTCCCAAGACCTCCCATGTCTCACCCCGGTCCCCACAGCCTCCTCTAGGCACCGTCCCTCCCCTAGGTTCATCCATTTCAAGCAGGGGTAAAGCAGTCTCCTTTGAAGAGGCACTGCCCTGAACAATGGTACTTTCTTCTACCCAGGACAAGGAGCTGCAGCATCTTCAGACCCTCCGTTGGGGTGTAGACACTCTGGTGTGTAGGATTCTGTGCTCCAAGGCGCTACCTCCTGCCTTGCTAATCTTAGCTTCCTTGAACACAAGGACTTTGTGCGGGCTTTGGGAGTTCTCAGGAAGATACATGTGTGGCCTCCTCCAAGTGCTGTGGTGCCCCCCTCAATAACTCTGTACCTGAACTGCCACTGATTGCATATTCTGGAACACTAGTGTGGCCCTCAATACCTCTGTCCCCAAACTACCACTGACCACACATCCTGAGACACTAGTGTGGCCCTCAATACCTCTGTCCTTGAACCGCCACTGACAGCGCGTCCTGGGACACTACTTTACTTTCTCGCTCCAGAGGGCAAACTGTAAGCGGGCTAGAAAGGTCTGGAGGTACACAGCAGACAGTTCCACAAGCCCATGACCTGCTCTGACCTCTGTAAAAGGCAACAGTCATTTCTTTTCTTTCTTCCTTTGATTATGCTGGGTTTAATTCCCAGCACTCACAGGTGGCTCACGACCATCTTTGAACGCTAGTCCCAGGAGATCTGACACCCCCTTTAACATCCACAGGCACCAGGGACACAGGCAGGGCATGTACAGATATGCAGCCAAACGTTCACACATAATAGATATAGGTAAGAAAATGGTTCTTAGCCAGGCAGCTGCGCACGCCTTTAATTCCGGCACTCAGAAGGCAGAGGCAGGCGAATTTCTTGAATTCAACGCCAGCCTGGTCTACAGATCAAGCTCCAGGACAGCCAGGGCTACACAGAGAAACCCTGTCTCATAAAACAAACAACAAAGAAAATGGTTATTATATAGTCAGGGATGGTCTTGAACTTACTACGTGGTTGTGGACGACCTGAAACTCCTGATCCTTCTGCCTCTACCTCCCAAGTGCTAAGATTACAGATGTGCACCAGAACAAACATCTGGTTCTATGCAGTGCTGAGGATCAAACCCAGGACTTCATGCATGTTAGGCAAGCGCCCTATCAAGTAAGCTATACTCCCAGCCTCTGAGAGACCAGAAGAGGGCGCTGGATCCCCTGGAACTGGAGGTATAGACAGTTGTGAGCCAGCAATTGAGTTCAGATCTTCTGGAAGAACAGCCAGTGCTCTTAACCCCTGAGTCATCCATCTCTCCAATTCCCCTTTTTCTCTTTTAAATTTAACTTTTCTTTCTTTCTTTTTAAAGAAAGGAGCTCAGTATGTAGCCCAGGCTAACCCTGAACTCAAAATCCTCTGGTTTCAACCTCTTGCGTACTGGGTTCACAGGTATGTTCCACCACACCTGGCTTCCATGAATGCTGGTAACCCCAAAGGCTAAAGGGAACAACTCAGCTACTGGCAGAGAAGGGGGCTGCATTCCCTCTAATGGCACCCAGCAGCTCTCCTCCTCTGCCACTCAAGTCCCAGAATGACCCGCAGGCTGAGTGGGCAGGGGCAGTCCACGTCTCCAAAGCTTTGTCTACCCAGCCATTTCTGCTGCATATGTTCAACATTCGCGTGCGATGGCATGTGTATGTGGGGTGCTAAGCATGTCTTCCTTAACATGTCCAGAACCCGTAACTAACCAATGCAATCAACGTCCAGACCTTTGCCCCTGATTTCAAGATTTTGCTACATGAACGTTATACCCAGAGAATGAAAGAGGACAAAATACAGCTGATCAGAGCCGCAATCTCCTCACGCGAGACCAGAGAGAAGAAATGCACGGCCTCATCTCTGCACAGCTGCCTCCCTGAGGACTGACCCCCAGGCACGCCAGGATTCAGGGAAGCTGGCCAGCTCCTGCCTATCTTGAGCCCAGCAGAGCCAGGAAAACTGTGGGTCTGCACCTGGCCTTATGCAAGCACGGCCACTGTTGATAGAACCGGGCTGTCTCAGAGAGCCAGTGGAGCCTGAGGGAAGCTGGAAAGCTACAGCTTCAACTCTGGCTCCTTGCCTATTCACACAACCAGGGCCTTGACAGGTTCCCATACAGATCCGATGACGGCAATGGAGGAGGGAAGGTGCCGCACCTACCTCGACACAGGTCTTGCTCCATAAGCTTCATCTGCAGGTGGAATATCTGCTCCTGGAGCTTGCAGATGGTATGTTTCGTTCTCTCGCGCCTCGTCACCATGTAGCACAGGTTCCTAACCTGAGGAGACGGAAGAGAGATTTCTCACTGTCTCAGACGGGCCATGTCAAGGAGCCTCGTTGCTGGAGAAAGCAGTGTTTTGGGACGTGGGCCACCGCTGCTACCTCCCCTCTGCCCAAGACATTTGAGAATTTACTACCACACCCTGAGTGTGCAGGGAGTATCTGGTCTCTTCATCATGTACCTTTCCCAGCAAAGCAACTCCTCAGAGACAAGCATCACTGTAAAACCCAGCACCCGCCCCAAGGTACCAGAGGCGCTGTACTTTCAAATGAGCACAATCTGGCAGAATAGCTTTTCCAAGTCTACCTGCTACACCAGGACCTGAGCCAGGCCCCTGCCACTTCCTCCAATGCTCATATATCCAGAGACACGATACCTTACTTTATAAAGGTCAGCAACCTCTTGACTCTCTCAGGCCGGCCAGGAGAGTCCCTACAGCAGGCTCTGAAGCCATCTGGTTTAGGCTACAGGACAGGCACACATTCTTCAGGCTGTCTGGAAGCATCTAAGGTGAATCTGTCAGTGCCCGAAGAGGGTGCCCTACGCCCCCCCCCCACCCCGCACTGTTCTCTCACACACTTCTTGGGCTGCTGAGGCCAGGACTCAGCCCTTGAGATACTCCCTTGGTCTGGCATTTCCTTTAGGCTCCTAAGGAGCTTTCCAGAAACAGGGACAGCCGAGGTCTTCCTTCATCTACTCCCACGTTGCTCTTCAGGTCTGTCTGACTTAGTTAAGTCTGTCTGTCCTTAAACTGCCTGGGGTGGGCCTTTAATTCAAACTCCTCCTTCTTGGCATGAACTCAAGGGAGCATGGCCAGATCTCTGTCGGGTATGGCTTTCCCCCTTTCCTTTCTGAGACTAGTTGTGAAGAAGATTCTAGAAGATCAAGGCAGCCTATAAGCATCAACAGGATGGATTCAGTATGGACTCTCTTGGGATTTTCCATGTATGTACTCCCAATCTGCACTATGAACACCAGGCCACCACGGTCTACCCATCACTGACCCCAGTTTTACCAATTCCCTTATTCAGTCCCTTCCTCAAGGGACAGCCCTCCACTTGGCCCACCTTCCAACCAGCCGCCTCTCCACAGTCCTGCGCACCAGCCTGGCTCTGTTCCTATTGTTTGAGAGGAATTTGTAGAAAGCAACACGGTCAAGTTCTCTCTTTCCAGAGCAGAGGAACTCCCAGGACCAAGGGTCCTGACCCAGGCTTCCTAGATAAAGGGACAGCTAACCCCAGCAGGAGGCCTAGCTAGGCCTTGTGGTGACAGTGTCATGGAGCAAGGGGGGTGGGGGAGGCAAAGCCAACCAGCAGGGGGTAAGGGTGGGGAGCAGGCTCTGGGGGTACTCTATTGGGCCCAGGACAGTTGTGGAAGGATATGGCTAAAAACTGGAGTCATGCCATGACTCGTTCTCAGCCTCCACCCAGAACTGACCCATCAGTATGTTTACACCAGTCTGTCCTGGTGACTGACACCTTCTCCCTTCACAGCCTGGTCCTGCCCATCCCCCAGTCTTTCACAGAGACAGTAAAGCCATCCTTCAGCAGTGCTCTTGAAATGCAAATCGGACCACTTCCTGGCGGACTTACACCTTCCAGGGCCTCTATATGGGTTGAATTCTCAAAGATCTCCTGCTGGAAACCTCAGACCGGGGACTTAAGGGCTCAGAAGATAAAATTAGCTAAGATGAAGTCATCCTGGGTTAGGGTGGGCCCTTTCGTCAATTGACTGGTGTCCTTAAACAAGGCTGAATGAAGACAAAGGACCAGAGGATGGAGTGGTGACAGAGGTAGAGAATAGACTGACTGTCCACCAGCCAAGTGCTGTTCAGGATTTTGGCAAGAGACCCCAATCTAGGGACTGACAAGGAGGCAAGTGGCAAGGTCCAAAAAGGACAGGATCCACCTCCCACTGGTTCTCTCCATCCTTCAGAGGGCAACAGGGGCGGGGCTCCCACAGGCTTCTGAGAGCTCCTGCCACCCTCCTGGCTCCCACACAAGGTCCGTTCAGTCTCTGGAATAACTCATGTAGCAAGAACCACAATCGCGTCCCTGCAGGGCCTGACAGCCAGCGTGGTTGCTAGGGGACATGAGCTGGCATTTGCAGGGCTGATGTCCACTACTGCAATTTTTCTGTCAGCCATGAATAACTCTGGAGGCTGCAGCAGCCGTGCCCATCCACACAGTGCCTGCCAAGGTCCAGGCCTGTGGCTGAAATGTGGAGGAAAGCGCATCGTCTGGGTTGGCCATAAAATCAATTTCATGCTGGTGGCAGCCCTGCTCCTGAACCGCCAGCGAAGACACCCATGCTGGAGCTCCAGGTCTTGCTCCTCTCTGGAGCCCACTCTGGGGACACAGAGCTGAACTGCTTCCGGGGTCAACAGTGACAACTACGAACCTGCAGTGGGCTAGGTAAGGGGCCTCATATCCCTCTAATTCCAGCACTAGGGAGGATGAGGCAGGAGGATTGCCATGGATTTGAGGCTAGCCTGGGCTACAAGGTGAGGCCTAGCCTCAAACAGAATAAACCACACAGGCCACTGTCCTTGTGTGACCCCATGCCCAATTGGATCCTTATTCCCATTTCTCAGAAAAGGAAACAGAAACAGTCATAGAGCTGGGGCTGTGTGTGGGGGGGACTAGAATCAGTAAACGGCCAGACCACCCAAGACCTCCAATTCCAACTCACTCCAGAAGCAGGCCTGAGCTGGCCTGGTGCCCTGGCAAAGGCGGGGCACTCTCAGCTATTGGCTCTGGGCCATGGTTGGAGATTGGGCCTGTTGGCCAGGCCACTGCCGCCATGGGGCTTTGCAGAGACCACCCCCCCCATCGCTTGGTGCTTTTCGTTGGTCTAAGTCACCAACGTGTGGTCCTGGGAGGGCCCAAGGCTGGGTGTCAATGCTATCTGATAGCTTTGTTCGGCTCTGAGGCCGCTGGGAAGCAGTTTAGAAAAGGGGTTCCTTTACAAGCCCCAAGAGTCATAGAGTCCCAAGTAGTTCCAAGTTCTCACACCTCTTCTTTAGATGCTCAGATAGGTGTCACTCTGCCCCTGGGGTGGTCTGTGGTAGCCCTATCTGCCTTGAGCCTTTAGATCCTGACTGGTCAGCTTGCCGGCATACCAGGCCTCGCCAGCCTCAGACAGTAGCCCCTGTTTCAGCTGACACTGGGGTGGAAGGCTGAAGGGATAAGAGGACACATTTGCTCAGGAAAATCTACACAACTGTAACAGCTAATATTGCTCCACTCCCAACCCCACCCTCAAAGTCCAAATCCAAGGTCAAGCTCCAGCCCAAGGAGACTGAGGCTTCCTATCAGTTCACCCCCTTGAGCCCCGTCGGCTGAGCCTGCCCCCCGGGCAGGGAAGCTCTTCCTCAGGAAGTCAAGTCAGGTGGGGGCCATACCAGGCTGACCAGCGGCAGACCAGTGAGGTAATATCTGCTAGGTCCTCTGGGACAGTGATGTGCCCTGGAGACCTGGGGGTGGGGACTTGGAGAGGCCTCAGGACAACTTCCATAGGAGCTGTGACCTCCTCGTGACAGGAGACTGAACTGCCTGGGAAACGGTGCTGCAATGCAACCAGCTTTTCCCTCTGGCCTGGCTGAAGCAGGGACATGTGATTCTTACCACACGGCCTCCTGACCTGGTGACAGACTTAGTGGCTGTCAGGCAGTAAGTTTCCTCTCAGGCCACCAGGGCAGATGTGCAGAGAATGGGGAAGCGGAGGACAAACACTGTCACTGCACAGCCTATCACCCATCTGACAGACCGGCTCACTGAGGCACAGAGAGACAAAGTCACTCCACACAGCACAGCATCCATCTGACAGCTCACTGAGGCACAGACGGGAAAAGCAGTCAATAACAGAGTCCCTCTGAGGCTTCCAATCAGGACTGTCTCCTAACACAGCCCAGGAAGAGATGACATGTTACCTGGGCCCATGAAGGTCACTGTGACATGATTCTACAGTTCTCTGAACCCTAGAATTTAACGTTCAGAAAGGGAACGCCAGAGCAGCTCCTGGGATTCAGAGGACTGGTTTACGGATCCAGACGTGTTCACCTCCCTCAGCCCCACGGGTACCACCAGGGCCCAAGCCACACCTGTATCCTGTATCCTAGAATGAAGACAGAAGTGTTTGTAGCTCACTCACTCAGGTGAGGCCTGGAATACCTCTGTGGGGGAATATCTGATGTTAGGTGTCACCTATCCCTTGTTTCCTGTGATCTGTCTGGCAGTCCATGGGAGTCACATCCATCATTCACCCCTGTCTGTCCAGTTCCGGCCAGGACAAGCTTGCCTGGTAACTGGACAATTCCAGCCTCAATGCCTCAAGACAGAGATATCCTGGGTAATACTGACTCCTCTGGTCTTAGTCACTTTTCACAGAGGTCAGAAGTAGGACTAAAGGCAATGGTTACTAGTAACCTTCCCCCCTGTCCCCATAGGTCACTTTCACCAAGGCCTGGGAAAGTGCTGGAACAAGAGAGACTCAGAAGCCTGGTGGTGGTGGCGCATGCCTTTAGTCTCAGCACTTGGGTGGCAGAGATCAAGGCCAGCCTGGTCTACAGAGCATGTTCCAGGACAGCCAGGGCTGTTACACAGATAAACCCTGTCTCAAAACAACTCCCCCTCCGAGAGAGAGAGACAGAGAGTCAAAGACCAAGAGTTGGCAGAGTTGGTCTGTGAAACACCCTCATCCAATATTGTCTTCTAATCTTGGCAGCCTTCACGGCCCTGAGCCCTGGCTGCCCCAGGCAGGGCACATGGAGCCTTAGGCAAAGCCTCTGACCCACCAGGGCCACTTACCCTCTCCAGGTCCTGCCGCAGATGGGTAAAAAGCTTCAGGCGGCGATAGAGGACATCCTGCTCCTGTTGGGCCAGGTTGTCCACCTCGTCGGTCTTGGGTGTGAGCAGTGGTTGGTTGGCATTGGCTCTCCTCTTCAGCTTCCAGTACTGGTAGATGAAGTCCACCAGCGCTTCAGCCAGGTCCAGCCGTTCGGCCACCTCAGCTGGCTCTACCAGCTCATAGAAGTTTTCTTCTAGCTGCTGCAGCCGCTGCTTGCGTAGGGTCACCTTTTCCAGGTCCTCAACGGCCTGGCTGGGCTCCATGGGCTCAGAAGTAGGCTCATTCCGAGGGCCCCCATCACTGTGCTCCTGGCAGAGTGACTTGAACTTGACCTCATCGTTATCAGCTAATATAGTCCGCATTTCCAGGCCTCGGTCAAAGGCGCATGTTACGTGGAATGCCGTGATGCAGGAAGGCATGGAACACTGGAGGGGGGGGGAAGGACAGTGTCAGGCATCAAAGGAGCCCCAGGAACAACGTAGGGGGCTTCACCCAGGCATGGTGGATGCTGGGGAGAGCCTACATAAAATGGCATGGGCTCCAACATTTCAAGGTGGAAGGAGCTTTGGCAGGAGAAACTCAGGAGCCCTGGGGCAGCTGGAAAGGTTAATGGAACAAATCCCTGAGGGAGCCAACAACCAGAAGATACACTGTGCTGTGGGAAAAATAACTTTATGATGGGGGGGAGGGGCTGAAGAGGGTCAGGCCTTCTTTATTACATTGCCATCAAAGTCAGGAGTCTGCCCCTGTTCTGCTGTCTGGGGCAGCTGGATCCCTCCCTTCTCTTGTCCAAACAGTCAAAGTGTGAATGAACCATGCCTCCCAGCCTTGGATGGGGACTGGACCACTTAAACCAGTTCGTCAACAGTATACCCAATGTAGGCACCACTGTCACAGTGTCCAGTCCTTCTGGAGGGCTGATAAATGGGGTGGGGGCCTATTTGCTAGGTCAACTGGGGGAGATGAGAGGGATAAAGGAGGCCTTCCACCCCCACAGCATACGATAGAAGCACTGCAACCCCTGCTTTGTGAGAGAAAAGTATATCCACAGCTCCCTCCACATCTGGATCAGAACTGTGAGGCTTGCCTTTCTGTTTTGAAAACCTTGGGTTATCCTAATGATCACCAAGAAGGAAGCCATCATCACAGATAGACCAGTAAGCCTGTCTTTTGTCAGGAAGGCCCATTTGCTAAGCTGGACAGAAATCTAGATTTCTACTCCTCTCATATATCAGGGCTGCAGTCTGAAAGGCCGATGTATTCCTCAACTTCAGAGACCCTTGCTCTCATAGGGAAAGCAAAATTCTTAGCATCCCACGGGTGGGGGTCTATCCCTATTCCTTGGAAGCCTGGGGATATAGGAGATGTCCCTTCCTGATGGGTGAAGAACCAAGCATGGCTCCACTACTAAGCCCCTCAGGTCCATCAGTGGTACAGCCACAGTAACTACTAGAGCCTGAGGTCCCCCAGGCGCATCTGTCTGGTAAGAAGTCGGCTCAGGGCATCAGGAAGGCCGCATACCTGGATGCAGGTGCCTGTGCACTCCTTGCAGAGGCTGCAGGACAGTGCCCAGCGGCTGGCTGGAATATGTGAGATCTTGGTAATGGGCTCCATCTTCTCTGGACAGCCAATGCTGACCTGGGCAGAATACAGGGAGCTGCATCAGTGCCAAGGGGGAAGCTGTCTGTTGTAACCAGATAGCACACAGACAGAGCCGTGGTTGAGCTCCCAGATCCCAAGTCCTCCCTTACCTGACATGGACAGAGTTTGAGGTCTGGGTTCCCTACCCTGGCTCACTTGGATCTAGGCCCAGAGTGTGTATGTGTAAGAGTGTAGCTGGCTAGAAGTATGTACCTGGGAGAGCAGGCTCTG